>JAQZBX010005358.1:0-56724 GCA_029593785.1 Cabassous unicinctus
TAATTATACTCAATTTGCCTCTACTATTTATTAACTGTTGCTCTCTACCACTCTAGAATCTCATAATTCTCCCTGATATGAGGGAACAAAGTTCTGGGAAAGCATCTTCATTTATCATTCCAACAAAGCATCTAAAAAATATCTGTGCCCCTCTCACCAGTGCATCCCTCATTTTATTAAATGAAAGGAGTGTCTCCTGGATCCTCTGAGAAAACATAGTCACTCATGGATACTCTGTCTTTAGATTCTACATTTTCAATGCTCCGAGCCTTCTACTACCTTCTTCAATAGTAAGTCAAGGAACTTCCTCCATTTTCATTTCATTTAATGAGGGTTATTGAAGTAGACAGAATAATGGCCTCAAAGATGTCCATACTCTAATCCCTGGAACCTGTGAATATATGGGTTTATATGGCACAGGGGAATTAAGAGTACAGATAGAATTAAGGTTGTTAATCAGCTGATCATAAAATAGGGAGATTATATGGGATTATGCAGGTAGACTTACTATAATCACAAAAATCCTGAAACATGGAATAGAGAGCAGAAGAGACATTCAGAGGGAGAGGTTATAGTGCAAAAAAAGTCTAAAGGGATGCAACATTTTTTACTTTGAGGGTGGAGGAAAGGGGCCATGATTAAAGGGATGTGGACTTCCTCTAGAAGATGGAAAAGCCAAGGAAATGATTCTCACCTGAAGCCTTGAGTAAAGAACTTAGACCTGCTAATATTTGATTTTAGCCCAGCAAGACCTGTGTCATATTTCCAACTTAGAGATCTATAAAAATGCATAAAATATTAATTTGCTGTGATTTTTTACAGGGATATCAGAAAATGAATATAACTATCATCCTGTGTATAGCTCCACATTTCCTTGTCAGAACATCAAGCCTCAAGTCACAAATGAGTGCCCAGATGTTAAAAATTCTTCAGTCTTCTGGCTTATGTTTAAGATACCCTCCCATGTGAATTGTTCCCCCGAATACCCCTGTATTAATTAGCCTGGTCTTGCAATTCCATGTGTATATCATTTCCTTCTAAGGCAAGGATTGCACTTTCATGCTTGGACTTTCCTAATACTTGCTTAGAGTTAATTGTTTGGAAGCAATATGGGTTGTGAGAAGAAGCTCTTGAGGAGAACAAACATCATTACATGACAATTTCTTCAGATGAGGTAATAGCACAATATCTAAGCAAGGAAAAGTGATAATTTCTGCAGTCAAAAGAGAGAATTCCCATTTCTACTTCAGTCAGCCAGCTTCTCCTGGAGATTTCATCCAAAATCTTCAACTGAGTTCCCAGTTTATAGCCTGCCTTATGGAATTTGGACTCATAGATTCCCATACTCAAGGAAGACAATTTTATAAAATTTCATAATATTTACAGATATTTCTTGCCAGTTCTTTCCCTAGAGCACCTTGACTAATATACACTCCAAACAGTCAAAGTCTTCCTAAGATAAAGAACTTCAGAAGAGTAATTTTTTTCTCTCCACATTTTGCCTTGTTCTAAAAGGAGCTAAGTATACACATGGTAAAGATTTCAAGTATAAACCTGTGAATTAAAGGGGTGGTCACCTATATTATATATACTGTCCCTTTCAACACGGAACATCTATGATTATTTGAATTTTATATTTCCTACTGAGTCTTTGATCAGAAATGCTGGTACTGAAATGTCAAATAAAAGAAACAGTGTGGAAGAGGGAACATCTACCAGTCTGGGGATATAAATATATAGAGTGACAACTATAAACAGAAAAGACCAGGCATCAACATAAAGAAGGGCAAGGAAACACCAAATCAAAACCAATAGTAATAGTAGGCAGGCAATAGAGGCAGACAGACAATAGTGAATAATATCTAAGGCAACGAGCCTAACATACCTGTTTGTACCTGGTGCTGTCTCACCCTCTAAATAGAACTGACTCAATACTAACCAGTGTATATGTTCACAGTGTCTATTTTTATGAAAGAACTAACTCACATTCTCCAAGTTAGGGTTATGTCTTGAAACCACAGTAACATGAAAATATTTTCCATTAAATTTTCTAGGTCAACCCAAACTATGAAGAAGGATTTGAAATACCTACTCATCTTTTGTTATATGAGATCAATGTCTTGCTCCATAACATCCCCATGGCAGTTTTACTTCTGCATTTCTCAGTGTATAAATCTGAGAGTTGAACAAAGGTGTTCCAATTGTATAAAATACAGCTATCATCTTTTCCATGGGGAAGGTAGTTGCAGGACGTGTGTATATAAATAAGCAAGAAACAAAGAACAAGATAACTTGTTTGTTGATGTTTGTTGATGTGAGAGATGCAGTTAGAGAGTGCTTTTTTCCCCCCTTCAGCACTGTGGTGTCTGAGAGAATGTAAAATGATAGCACAGGAAACCATTAGCATGATAAAACTTACTGTGCAAATGGCCCCAATATTTGATACCAATAATAATTTGATCACATATGTATCTTTACAGGCAAGTTTCAACAAGGGCTGCAAGTCACAAAAATAGTGATCAATCACATAGGGACCCCAGAGAGGTAAACTTAAGGCCAGAAGAATCTGAGGTAGAGAATGAACACAGGATCCCACCCAGGCAGCAGCCACCAACACACTGCAGACCCGCCGGCTCATGATGGTCCTGTAGTGCAGGGGCTTACAGATGGCCACATAGTAGTCAATGGCCAGGAGGATAAGGATGAAGATCTCCAGACAGCCAAAGAAATGGAGTGAAAAGACTTGGATTATGCACTCACTGAAAGAGATAGTGGTGGTCTTTGAAAGGGCATCCACAATCATTCTAGGGGCTATGGAAATAGAGAAGCAGGTATCAGAAAAGGAAAAGTAGAACAGGAAGAAGCATATTGGACTCCCAAGCACCTGACTGGTATGGATGGTGACAAAAATCAGTAAGTTACCCAGCAATGTCCCCAAGTAGAAAAGTAAGAAAACGATTAGCATTATTTTCTTCCCAAAAGGATCCTGGGTCAATCCAAGCAGAATGAACTCAGTCACATTATTATGAAGCTGCATGATTTCATGAATGAGGAGAAGATGTATGTGTGAAATGGTTTATCTGCAAAAATAAAAGAATTGATATATGGTGATTTTATGGAATGACAAGCAAATTAATTCATGGTGCTGTGTAATGTTATAGACTATTTTAAGCAAAATAAATATTCCTCATCAGGGGCATCTAGTTGTGGTTTATTCTTAAGTCACTTTAAGTCTTTGTTACTCAATTTTTTTATTATACTTCATAAGTTCATTATGATTCAAAGTAGCTTAAAGGTGATACTTTCCTGAAACATTCTTCAAATGCCACTTTTTCTTAGCTTTGGCATGCTGCTGCTCTTATTATTTTGACTTATTCAATGAATGTGAAGTCTAGACACTGGCTCCAATTTATTTTTACTTCATTATTATTTACTTCTATTTATTATTTATTTGGGACCCAGGTTTTTCAAGGTTTGTCACTCAATATTTAAGATATATTTGTCTGCCCTTGTAAAGTCAAACACCACACCCCCCCAAATTATGTCTCATTTATGCATATATGTATACATTACATATTAGTTATGCATATTTATACGAATTTTATTACTTACAAATGTATAATATGTCCCACTTCTTCACTGCATAATCTATCCCATATATTCCAGCTCAAAGAACAGAAGAGGAAACAATTATACCTTCTATATAATCTGTTTCTACCTTCAAACAATTTAGTAATATTTAGTACATGACATATACTAAACAGAAAAGAATGTTCTTTGTTAATTGGTAATAAGATATCTCAAATACCCCATTTCTATTTTTCACATTTTTCATCTTCCAATTTCTGAAAAGCACCCATTAGAATACTGAGTCCCTAAAGTTACATTTCAAAATGAAAAGGTCAAGGGAGAGACTTAATCAGTGGTTCATGTTTTTGCATTCCAGTTTTAGCTTAAGCATTTTATTTTATATATTTTTAGATTTTAGATGTGTATTTACTTTTTTTTAATATTTAAAAGTTGCTTAGATTACATAAATGTTACACATTTCCATGTTCCCCACCTCCCACACCTCCCATAAGATCCCACATAAACATCTTTCATTAGTGTGGCACATCACCTGCAATGGCTATACACATCCTGGGGCTTTGCCACTAAACATGGACCATAGTTCACATTGTAGACCACACTCTCTCCCACACAGTTCTGCATGATATATGGTGATGTAAAATGGACTATATCTGTCATTGTAATGTCACTCAGGATAATTCCCAAGTCCTGATAAAGTACCTGTATAACAACTGCTTTTTCCTTCCCTGCCCCAAAGCATCCAGGGGGCACTGGCTCCACCTCACTGTTGTAATTTCTTCCATTGCTTGAATCACACTATGTCTACAACAGAATACCTTTAAGTCCACTCTAGTCCATAGCTCTTCCCCCAATCCTGAGGAGTTTGGGATGGTGATGTCCACTCCAACTCCAAGTGAGGGGGGCTTATATCCCATGGATATGGTGGGTGGGATTATCCTGCCTGCAGCTTCAGGCTTTCTCCATTCTCTGGGATGGCTGTTGTCCATCATCATCTCCTCACCAGGTGACTTGGGTGAGTCCATTGAGCTGTAGAGTGGGAGTTGCAGCTCCACCGAGATTCCAGGCACAGCTGGAACACGGGCAGGCCAGAGGCTCCAGTCTCTGGAAGTAAACCTGCAAACTCCAGCATCACATATAGATTTGAATAGAAGGGACTGATAGACCACGTGCAGGAAGGACTTATTTGAGTGCATCTCTGTCACTCTCAGGAGCACAAATTCCAAAGCATAGCCCACTGATAAGGCATCAATATCTGAAGCTATCCCCCCTTATATAGGACCTGGGTGTCCCCAGAGCCCTTAGTAGCCCCTCTGTGTGGGATTATATTCACTTTGGTGTTCTATTAGATCCTACTGAGGTGTGCATAAGCATTACCTCTGGGATGACCTCCTGACTCTCTTTGAAGTTTTACCTTTTCCCCCTTTTATTCACGGTCTTTGGGGTTATCAATGGGAAGTTGGTTGGGACCAAATAATGGTTGTAATCCCCAATGGGATTTGTTTTATCCTGGTTCTGAAAATATCATGTTCTGAGAATAGAGCAAGGAAGCAGAAGAGGGAGGGAGATGTGGTTTTAGGAAATAGGGATAGTGGATAGCTGGTAACTGAGTTCTTCATTAAATTTGTCCTGGAAAAGTCAATGATTATAGAACTTTGCAATGTCACTTCTTTCAAGAAGAATTTGTTTTTCAAATTTAGAATGGAACATTATCTTTGGCTTTCCATCCAAGAACAAAAACTTTTTTTCTATATCTTTTTGCCTATATGACATTGGAAAGCACACTATACAAAAGTAAAAATATTTTTTAAAATGTAATATACTTAAATATAGTCTAACAATTTACTTAGTCTGTTGTGCCCCTCCCCCATCCCATCCATACCTCCAACCCACTAATTTAAAATTTGTAAATTGGCCAAAACGCAGATCATGGTAGAGGAAAATGATTACCTTAGCACTGGATTTTTCTTTACATTAATCCTTGGTCTTTAGGGACTTCAAATAGAGGATTTACATTGTTCATATTCTTTCAAAACTGATGTAAGAACACATGCCCATTTGTTTTCCAGGAGAATATGTAGCACTTTTTAACAGGTTCTCAGAGGAATCTGCAACACAAAAATGGGTTACGATGTTCTGGCGACAAATTAGCACTGGTAAAATAGCACATCTTCTAATAACTACTATAATTACCTCAATTCTTCAAACAAGATTGGCCAACTTTAGAATAGCTTTTAAATAGCTAAATTTATCAAAACAAAAAAATATATGCATGGAATATTTTGGTGTAGGGGGGAACAAAGAAATGCAGAAAACAAAGTAGTTGGGAGAAGTTGGAAAATAGATAATGGTGTAATACAGACTGTGAGGTAGCTTCATTTATGCTTAAGAAGGTTGTTATTTTTTCCCGGGGTTACATTGAGAAGCATTGCTCCTCCTTAAAGACTCTCTTAAACTGACCTCTACAAATTCAATTACATGAGGCTTCTATCTTTAGTATAATCCCTACACTCACTTTATTCCTATATTGTAGAGTCCATTCTCTTTGGGAAGTTTAACAGATTGTTCCAGCTTCTTTAACTCTCGGAAGCCCAGATTAAAGAATGATGTAAACTACCATGTTTTAACTCTGCATACTATTTAACTGAATCTCATTATTCCTGCTACCTGGTCAAGAGTTACCCTGGAAAATGGGCTGGCCAGAAAACTAAAAGAATGTCATAAAATTCAGTATCCATTGCCTATGCTTCCTATATCTTTTTGCCCCAAATGTCAGGAAATTAACCTATAATTCTTTGTTTCCCCAAATATTATCAGGGAGATAAGCAGGAGCATTGTGGAGGAACACTGTTCAATAAGATGACAAAGGGATGGAAGTTGGGCAGGGGCAAATTTTCAGGAACTCCCCACCAACATATAGGGAATGTTATTATTGAGCTTCTTTATATAGTTTTTATCCTTTTCATCATTACATGTGGTCTGAACTCTCTGAAAAATACTTATTCAAATTGTCTAACCAAATCTCAAAAGTGTGTGTCAACTTAAATTATATTCTTTAGATATCATGTTTGGAAACATGTGAGGAGTAATAATTGTATATTGTGATATACAGTATTTGATTCATGCTGCCAAATAGATATGGAAAATCTGACATTATTCAGAAACTCTATCAAGATCATCACCTCCATTAATCTTTTCTCTAATTTCTCATTAGGTATAATCTCTTCTATCACCCATAGTTCTTAGTTAGGACTTATACTGTCCTGCCACCCTACATTAAAGCATCTTTAAACTTTTCTATACTCTGCCATTTCAAGAAACTATAAGATATCTTAAGGCATGAAAAGAATGCATTCTTGTATGCCCATAAAACATTGACAACTTTTTAACATACCAGGTGCTCATGAAATATTTGTTGAGTTCAAAAGATTGATTTTCTCCAAAGCATATATTTTAATCTATTTATTTCTTATATTAATATTTAACCTCTAAAATCATTGATTTGTTCATTTTTTTCTATTCCTTTCTCAGAGGATGTGGGTACAGTAAAGTCATAAGATATATGCAGGTATATTAGAAGATTATGTGGGATTATTCTGTAATGATATATCCCTGAGTTCATATAGATGGAAACAATCTGTCATTTTTCTGTTATAAGACTGTCTAAATTAGGATCAAGTTTGTTCATCCTTTTGTGAAACCAGGCTGTTTATAGAATGCTGAAAAAAATTTCCTCTCTAAATCTAGAGGGAATATTTTAAGACATAAGGATGTGAGCGAATGGTAAGGATTCCTTAAAGTTTTCCTTCCTTTGCTAGTTAGAAACATGCAAGATTTTGTAAAGTTTCACTTTTGGTTTGTCTATTGAAACTGTAAAAATACCAGGTTAAACTCTCCTTATACACAGTAACAAGAGTCTGGAGGTGAAAGGAGCCTCAAAAAGACCAAAGTGACCAGGAAAAAAGGAAAAATTCAAATTATGTGAGAATGGAGTTAAAAGAACAGACAGAAGAAAGAGTAGATCATTTATAAAAGAGGAAAGTGATCATCAAAGTAAACTTCAGACACACCTCGTACTCTAAGTTACCCTTCCTTCTATTAGGAGACAGACTTTATTTGTAAGGTCATTCATTTGTAAGGTACTATTCGGCAGGGGGGCATCATGGCGTTGTACAACCTGAGGTTCTATGTTGGAGACTCTATATATCTCCTACCAAAGAAACAGAGATTTACAGCAAGGGGACTGAGTATTAATATATATATATATTAATTATTGTTTGGGGGGAGAATATATATATATATAAACATTGTTTCAAACTGAATAGATATTGCATATTTTCAAATTGATTTATATTTGCTTTACTAACTCATGTTAATTAAAGGTATTATTAAGGATGCATTTGTGTTAAATTTGATATAAAAATGTCAATAAATATTTGCTTGTATATGTATTGTATACTAGTTTTTGGATTTATCACTTTGCGAAAGTTACATCTTTTAATTCACATAATGATTCCATGATGTAGGTACTAATGGTGACATTTTATAGGAGAGAAATCAGAAACACATAGAAAGTAAGCAGCTTACTCAGCTTCCACACATAGTAAGCTCAATGTTGGAATCATTACCAGTGACTGTCTTACTCTATGAGTGTTCCCTTTCTACACATTTTCCTCACACTAACCTAACTGAAAACCAGGAAGTACTAGAAAACAATCACGATGAAAGACATAGCTAATAGCTAAGGAATGGTATATCAGCTTGGGGAGCTTAGAATTAATTATAAGTTAATGAGGATATGTTGAAATTCAGGTGTACAAGAAAATATAAGTGAAAATGTTTAATAAATAGTTGGATTTTTCAAAGTTTAAAATTCAAGTCAGGGATGCAGAACTAGATTTGGGAATCATTATTTGTAAATGATAGTTGAAATCATGAGATTGGATGAAATCACCCAAGGAAAACAGGTAGAGATATGGGGGTAGTGAGCCAACAACACAATATAAGCTTATCTCAACAATTGAAGAACTGGAAGAGATAGAAAAGAATCCTAGAAAGTGCTAAACAAGCAATTTCAAAGAATCATGAGTAAAATCATGAAAGAAGTGAAACCCAAAGATTACGGTTGCAGGAAAGAGTGTTTTCTGCATAAGGCCACATGAGCACTAGTGTCTAAAACTCATACACTTTCAAACCCTGATTGAAGAGTAAAATTAGTAGAGAAATTTAAAATGGGAAAATTTTGCATAAGAAATAGAAAGCAGGAAAGAATTCCATTTTCATTCCTCAAACTCTTAGCAAGTCTTCATAAACTATAGGCACTCAGTGAGAACAGGGACCACGACTGGCTTTTCCTCCAACATATCTACCACAGTAATTATTTGATAAACAACACTTTAGAGAATGTGTTTCATAATCAATTGTTTAGTAAGTGAATGAATGAATAAAGCAAACATAACCAAATAGAAAAAAGGTGAGTGAAACTTTTATAATTACCTTTTCTGAAAACTTACCTACGTAATGGTAAATGATATAAGTAGAGTTGGCTCTGCCTTAACTGCACTAAGACCATGAATTTTGTATGACAGCAGATAGAAGTGAGCTCAGGACATGGTACAAAAAAATTCCCCTCTAGGAATCCCTTTCTTGGATGTGTTTTAATAGTACTGAGAATCAAAAGCATTGGGAGACAACATCAAATGGAATGTTGAAAACAATAAGTTACATCCAAAATAGAGTCTGATATTTTCCATGAGGCTGTGTGCAATTTAGCATCATTATGGAGAATACATTCACCCTTTGATGGACATATGCTGTTTTGCGGTACAATATCTAACCATCTTTGCAGATACATCTTAACTGCCTCAAAAGGACGCCAAAAATATGTTATAAAAATTGTCTTAGTGGCCCTGATTGTTTGTGCATGATGGTAGTCCATTTTCCTGCTTCAGGTAACTGAATTCTGATTTCCCTCTGAGGAATCACATCTTTACCATCTTCAGTATGTATACATATATATGAGTTGGGTATTGTCTTCCAAGGGTGGCAATATGATTCCTGCTTGGACAACCAGAAAATATCTCTTAAGCCAGTTTGGAAGGATGTATGAGTCAGGGATGTATCAAATAATTAGAGGCAAACTTAGTACTTCTGTTTGGACTATTTAGGAAAGTCATTCTCTTTTTTTCCTAATAGAGCTTCTGAGAAGATAGACCCAGAGCTCCTGCCTATAATTTTACCACAGTGAGTTGAGAGAGCCTGATTGAAAATGGAGCCAACACAAAGGAATCAAAGACAACAGATAAACAGAGGAAACCAGTTCTTACAATAAAATGTGATCTCTAGAATTCAGCCATAACCAAGCTTTTATACCATCTTTTATTTATTTTAATTATTGTTTTTTATATTTATTTACATAATATAATGAATACTTGTAAACTTACCTCCCATTCCAAGAACTAAAAATTTGCCAATAATTAAATCTAAATTTGAGAATCTTTTCTATCCTGTCACTTGCTTAACTATAAAGGTGAACAATAACCTGATTTTAAATGTATAAGCATCTTGCTTTTTAAAAAATAAAATGTTTATCACATTTGTATTTTTATAGTTTTGCCTGTTGTGAGTTTAAAGAATTTAGTATATTTCAAAAGCGGTCTCCTAGGAACTTCCTTTTTTTTAAAAAAAAAAATCCACTTTAAATTGCTAAGTTTTATATTGACTGTTTAAGGCAACTATAGATTCATTTTCACTGCATCTGCTATACCATGTTCAGATATACCATATTCTTTTTGTTGCTATGTCATATTCATGTTGTTGTTTTAATCAGGAACATGGATTTATAATCCATAAAATAGCCTGTGTTTATATTTTTAATGTCAATTTTTAAATGTCAATTCATAGTCCCTAGATCTGTATGACATTTGGAATATAATTTTTAGAACACTAAAATAGACTGGTTACCCGTGAAGGAGAGAAAAAGTTTCTTTGATAGCAGAAAGTTTTTTTCCTATTTATTGAATATTATTAAAATATGATCTAGAAAATTAAGTTAGAGATTAGAACTTAGCTTTTATTAATAAAAGCCATATTTATAAAAATATTTGTAACTACCTTTACAAACCTACATTCAAACCCTTCTTCATTCCAGGAATTTTGAGACAAATGGTTAAGACAGGCTTGCAGAGGTTAAGAAAGGCATGATAATGAAGAATCTTAGAGCTTTGCATGATATCATACAGTTCTTTTTTTCCTAGAATATAACCTGGCCTACAAAGTGTGGACAAGTAGGAAAAAATCTGTTTGGAAAATGAAAATGAGATGCATCACCTTTACTCTCTTACCTATTTGTTACACAGCTGAAGAAATAGATGAAACTCCAGGACCTTGAGCCTCAAGTGGACCTGATACTATCTAATGTCAGACTCTGAGTTCAGGTGTTTCAGCTTTTAAGAAATCCTTTAAAGTGTATGACTCAGAAAGACTGCATAATCAAAGACAGATTTTTCTTCACTCTATTTCACACTTTAAAAACCCAATATGATTTATTAATGAATATATAGAGGTTTATATGTATATATCAAGTGTTTCTCCAGGGTAAAATTTATTTTAATCATGAGCTGTATTGAAGTGATGAGAATGATGTATTTTTAGATCAGTCCTACCTACAGATTCCCTAGAACTCCAGCCCTTACACCTGGCTTATGAGGCATGAAAGGAAATTTGAATCCCCTCAAGTATACAGCAAACTGTGGGCAATGTACCCTTTCCACGCAGTCTCTTGGTCTCCAAGACTGATGCAATGCCTTAATTATTCAGAATGCTTGGTGTCAAAAACTACTTCCATGCTAACAGGCACTGTTGTTTATTAACTCCCTAGTGGTAAGTACTAGAAGCCAAATTTCCTAGGCAAGAAGCTTCAAAGATGAATCCTACTATTGAACTACTGAAAATGGATCCTACTAGCAGACTTCAATTTCCTCAACATAGTACAATATTCTCTGAGGACATTACATCAGCCACCTCATGTGTTTCTGTTTCCATTGCACTGCCTGGAAAAGAACTGTGATTCAGGTCTTCTTCCTTTCTCCCCACCCATGTGTTAATGCCAACTCTCAGCTCTTACACATAACATCTTTCTGAGACCCTTCTTCTCCCCTCCCTGACATTCAGAGCATGGCACAACTACCCCTTTACATTCAAGACCAGCATTTCCTCTTGAAGTTTTCATGGTTTATATACGTGGCACCTGAGGGTACTATATTAGGGTATGGATTATTGTTTTTCAAATTTAAGTACCTTGTAGAAGACTGTTAAATAGGAATTTTCTGAAATTCAGCTTCAGCCTTAGTATTCAGCCAAAATCATATGTCAGCTTAGACTTATGCATTTAAAGCCAAAGAACTGAACACCTACTTCATGGTCATTTCTGACATCTCTACCCATCAGAGTTATGATTGTATATGTTACCATCATGCCCAATATGCATAATAGAAGTATTATAAATTAATCATAGCATTCACATTCTGTGTTTTTATATGACTTTCAAATATTAGTGAACATTTTATATGTACCTAAGAATATGTCTTATTTGTATTATTTTTTTCCTCTTTGGTTTTCTTTAGCATATCAAACATTATATTAACCATATTAACATCCTTGTAATATAAAAAATTATGATACTATCCCCTTTCCCAAAATGTCAACACAGATATGGTACGTGCAATGGTCAGAAAATCACTCGTGGAGCAAAAATGAATAGAATGACAAACAAAATTTAATTGTGCAATTTTTCACTTCCTTCCTTCCTTTTTTTTTTAACCTTATACCTCCAAGCTAAATAATGGAATCATTTTTCTTCTTTTTCTTGCCTCACACTAATTAATAAAATTATATGATTAGGCTAGCATTGCTTTATAATATTGAACTGTGCACATGCACTTGCTAAGTGCACACATACTCAACAAATATATTAAGATATTTTGAATTGGTCTTTTAATAGTATTTTTATTTTTTGTTTCTTTTGGATGATTGTAAGGGATGGTGATCATTGGATGGGTTCTGGGTGAATTCCTCCAAAGAGATCTGAAGAAAGTTTCCAGGATGCAGCAGGAAAGAGAAAGGGCAGGAAGAAAAATTCAAAGTAGTGTACTGGATCAAATTTAAAATTTTCAGTCTTGGGGACAGATATGGCTCAAGAGGTTGGGCATCCATCTCCCATTTGGAGGGACCTGGGCTCGACCCCCAAGACCTCCCAGTAAAAAATATAGAAGGTGTGTGGGTGTGATGCTCCATGCATGGGAGTACCATCAGGCCCCGCAAGCGGTGAGCCCCCTAGGCCCCGTGCATGGGTGCACCATCAGGCCCTATGCGCAGGCGTGCCACCAGGCCCCATGGGTGGGTGAGCCCCCCAGGCCCTACACGTGGGTGTGCCGTCAGGCCCCGTTCATGGGTGTGCTATCAGGCCCCATCAGTGGGTGTGCTTTCAGGCCCTGCTGAGCCATATAGCAAGATGATGACGTAACAGGAGATTGAAAACCAAGATGAGATGTGCCAAAGAACCAGGAACTAAGGTGACGCCAGTGGTAGGAGGCCTCTCTCCCACATCAGAGTTTCTCAGGATCAAGTCCCAGTGAAGACAAGAGGAGAAGGATGTGAAGAGAGGGGGAGGAAACAGACTCAGAGTTTGCCCAGTGAATAGACACAAAAACAGCAAAAGCAGCGGGGGGTGGGGGGTGTATAAAAGTAAATAAATAAATAAGTAAATGTTAAAAAATATATATTCTCAGTCGTTGGAAGGAAGGAAAATAAGCTCTTCATTGGGCCACCTGGGGATGGTGGATGCTTTAGGTACTGGATCTGATACCCATGAAGAAGATTTCTAAAATGATCTCCCTGTATTGTTTCCTGCAAATTGTGCTGCAAAAGAAACTGAAGTCTGGTTTCTATACACTCAAATGACATTGGAGAACTAGTTAACAATGGCCAAGATTACTATTCTTGCTCTGTGGTATCAGAAAGAGGGTGCCAGCACATCTGAGTATGTAGGGAGGCTGATGTAATATCAGTAGTGTAAGTTTAAGCAATCCAATCTGGGGTGATATGTGGAAATATCTCTTTGGAGCATATTGTGTACACATCCAGGCCTCTGAGGGCATGGAGATCAGAACTTACTACATTAGGTCACAGGAATCCATAAAGAAACATGCTTCCAGATTGGAGTGGATTTGAGTGGGGTTCCAAGTGCTCATTAGTTTCTTAGTTATCTTGTTACTGGCTTTAAAAAACTCTGGCTTCAGGGTCTGTGAGTTCTTGGAATAGAAACAAATGCCATTCAACATATATTTGGTCACTTCTGCTCTTGTCTCAGTTGTCAAATGTTACAAAACCAGCTGATTACATTCATTTTAGCTTGATAAATGATCTTATTTAACTTATTTTATACAATATTTTTTTCTTCATTCTCTGTATTATTTATTATATTTGAATTTAAAAACATATGATTTACCATGTATGTCATTACATATTTTTGGGGAATTTGCCTCCATCTGATATTTTGAAATGGTAAAGTAGACATTATGTTTTTAATCCATCGTGACATAATATTAAGAATTTTCAGAGTGACTTTAATTGAAGCCAAACAAAATTTAACAAAGGGGGATGGGGAGGAAGGGACAGAAAAGATCAAACAGGGTATTTAGTGGTCATGGGAAATGTTTTTCATTACCTTACAGCAATGGACACAGGACATGGTAAATATCATAAAAAATTATTAGACTGTGCCATCTAAATTGTAAACTATACTGTAAACCATTGGCAATGTTTAGTAGCTATGCTTCACTCTCTGTATAACAGTTATTGCAATGTTTCCATTCACAAAAAAAAAAGGTTTTAATATGGGGTGAGGAAAGGGGAAGGAGTTTGGGTATATGAGAGCCTCTAGTATTCTGTGTGTGACTTTGGTGTGACCTAAAACTTCTATGAAAATTAATGAAAATTTGGGAGACACTGGGGAATGAGAGGGGGAAGATGCAATGGTACAGACTGGACATCCAATAAGGCTGTGCTAAAAGGAAAAAAAATAATTTTTATAATTTTTTTTCCCATTTTTTGAATGCCCCAATCCAGTAATTATATTTTATTTTTAGTTTTTTTCTGAGTTGCCCTATATTTTATCTCTTGCATTTAAGCTTATCATTATTATTTCATTTTCCTATTAACTGTATTTGGTATTATATGGGCTTCATCTTCAAGGAAGGTTTAGATCACAGAAGCTGCAGAGGATCATTGGTGTGGGGTGTCTGGGATGGGTGATTCATGGGAGGAAGTTCATCTGAATATACATGAAAGATATATAAAATTTTTCAAATGATCAAGGGATGGCGCTTGGTCACGGTGGGTAGACATCACTCAATAAATGAGGGAATACTGAATTCCAAGCCTGGAGAGCTCTGTAACATTCTCCAAGGTAGCAGCAAGAGTCGCTCAAGTGCAGGGACAGTGTCTGGCAAAAGAGGATGGTTCACTGATGGTTTCTTGTTATTGAGGACTAGCCTTATGAGTCTTTGCTCTTGTAATTGAAACTCAGCCTACTGTTATGGGGTGCCTAACGGTTGCCACCTGAGAGCCTCCTTGATGCTCAAATATGGCCTCTCTCTAAGCCAGACTGAGCATATGAATGCATTACCTTCCCACCCAGTGTGGGACATGATTCCCAGGGATAAGCCTCCCTGGCAATGAGGGATTACTACCAAGTGCTACCTGGCAATACAACTGGAAAAAAGACCTTGAATAAAAGGGGGAAAAGGTAAAAACAAATGAGTTCATGTGGCTAAGAGACTTTAAAGAGAGTTGGGAGGTCATCCCAGAGGGAAAGCTTATGCACACCACATTAGGATCTCATAGAACACCAAAGTGGATATCACCCCACACAGAGGGGCTCCTAAGGGCTCTGGAGATACCCAGGACCTATATAAGAGTGGATAGCTCCATAAATTGATGCCTTATCAGTGGGCTATACTTTGGAATCTGTGCTCCTGAGAGTGACAGAATTGGACTCAAATAAGTCCTCCCTGCACATGGTCCATCAGTCCCTTCTGTGCAAACCTATATGTGATGCTGGAGTTTGTAGGTGGACTTCCAAAAACTGGAACCTCTGGCCTGCCTATGTGTCAGCTATGCCTGGAATCTCAGTGGAGCTGCAACTCCTCCTCTACAGCTCAATGGACTCACCCAAGTCACCTGGTGAGGAGAAGATGATGGACAATGGCCATCCCTGGGAATGGAGAGAGCCTGCAGCTGCAGGCAGGATAATCCCATCCACCATATCCATGGGATATAAGCACACTCTCACTTGGAAGTGGAGTGGACATCACCATCCCAGACACCTCAGGATTGGGGGAAGAGCTATGGACTAGAGTGGACTTAATGGTATCCTGTTGTAGACATAATGTGATTCAAGCAATGGAAGAAATTACAACAGTGAGGTGGAGCCAGTGCCCCCTGGATGCTTTCAGGGCAGGGAAGGAAAAAGCAGTTGTAATACAGGGGCTTTTTCAGGACTTGGGGATTATTCTGAGTGACATTACAATGTCAAATATAGGCCATTTTACATCAGCATATACCATGCAGAAGTGTGTGGGAGAGAGTGTGGTCTACAATGTGAACTATGGTCCATGCTTAGTGGCAAAGCCCCAGGATGTGTATATCAATTGCAGGTGATGTGCCATACTAATGAAACATGTTTATGTGGATGTTATGGAAAGTGTGGGAGTTGGGGAACATGGGAATCCCTGTAATTTTTGTGTAACATTTATGTAATCTAAGCATCTTTTAAAATGTATATATATTAAAAAATAACATTTATGTAAGCAAATGCACATATATGCATATATATTTATATATCATTTTAAACATATTGGTTTGTATTGTAAAAAATTTGATTTCTACCCACAATAAGAGGAAAAAATGAAATAAAATTCTTAAATGTTAATTTTTATTAATATCCTATATGCTAAAATAAAGCTTTTGCATAAAGATTAAAATTTTGACATACACTAATTCAAGTTATTTCTCCTTCATTTAAAATTATTGAAATTTTTACAACCATTTCTCGGCTCAAAAAGGCTTTACTATTCTTCTTAACATTTTGTATGGCCAATGCACTTTCTAAATATTTATATTAGCTATCAATCTACTTTTTTATTTTAAACTAATTGAAATCTGTTAACTATTCATTATTTCTTTGTTTCCTGAACCCAATAAGCTTCTTGGACACCAGCTCAGATCACTAGCTTCTACACAGGCCTCTTTCCACATCACTATCTCATACCATGCCCTTAGAGATTTAATACACCTTAGGAATGAAAAGGTATCTGTGAATAATTAGATTTTCAAACACGTCAATCATAGGAATCCAAGCTCCTCTGAAAACATAAGTTTAGACATTCTTTTTTTTTTTTTTTGAGTTTGAACATTCTTGAGCCTTTATATCTATCACAAATACTCTAGACTCAGAAGAGATTGCTGAAATATCGAGCATAGGTCATTCTCCTCACCATAATTTTAAGAAAATTGCCACTTTTACTGTATTATTTTCATTGTCATTTATCTTCAGTCTTTAACTTCCATATCTTCTTACTCTTGTCATGAAATGTTCAAACGTCTAACTGTCCTAGTGCCATTAGAAAACCCTTCCCCATTGAAAGGTTGTAAAACAATTTTTACAATTTCCTCTACTATATTTATATATTTTTTCCATTTAAACTTTTATCTATTTGGTATTTATCAAGGTGTAAAAAATATTTTTCCATATAGCTACACACTGTCCCTGAAACTTTTTTTGAATAATTCATCTATCTCATTAATTTGAGATACCAACTTAACCTTATTTTAAAATTTCATATCTATTGTGGTCTATTTTGTGGGTATGTTGTGTTTCAGTTCCACTAATCTGTCTATTCTTTTTGCAATACCACATTATTTAATTATTGAAGCTTTTTGCTATGTTTTAATATCTGGCCAGCCTTTCCTCCCACTATTTTGCTCAAATTTACCTGACCACATTTGTGATGTTTTTTTTTGTTATGGAGAAAATTTCCTTGTTATAAAGTATGTTACTGATTCAATTAGAAGAACTTTTTTGCGTGTCAGTTTACTTGTGGAGAGTTAGAAACCTTAGGATGTTGGCATCTTTAAGATGTTGATTACTCCTATGCAAAACATGCTACAACATTCTGTTTGTTCAATTTTGTTTGTGTAACTTAGGCAAAGTTTGCAATATTTTTTGATACAACATCTATATTTTTGTAAATTTAATCTAGGTTTTTAATATTTTTGTTTCATTTGAAATAAAACTTTTCTTTCCTCACTATTTTCCAGCTCTTTATTTTTAGATATGAGAAATTTGATTTATGTAATTCTCTACCTAGCTACATTATTAAATTATCTTTTTAATGTAGTAAACATTCAGTTTCTTCTCTTGAGTTTTCCATATATGCAATCATATAATATCCAAACAATGGTAAAATTATCATATCTATCCTCATTTCAATACATGTAGTTTCTTTCATTTTTTTAATAATATTGGCTTTTCTTCAGGAAACAAAAAATAGTGATGATAAGGGATGTACTTTTTCTAGACTTTGATAGACTGTATATAAATAGAAAGTTTTCTTACTTTTTTTATTTGTAAAGAAGTTTTAAATTACATAAAACTTACCAAAAATATAATGGGTTCCCATATGCCCCACCCTCTCCCTCCCACACTTTCCCACATTAACAACATCCTTTATTAGTGTGGTACATTTGTTAAAATTGATGACAACGTATTGAAGCATTGCAACTAACTGTAGACTATAGTTTACATTATATTTTTCACTATGTCCCACACTCTTTTGTCAGTTATGAAAAAATATATAATGGCCTGTATTCATCATTGCAATGTCATGCAGGACAATTCCAATGTCCAGAAAATTCCCCCATATTACACCTATTCTTCCCTCTTTCTCCCCTCTGAACCTCTGGTGGCCACTGCCTTTACATCAATGATAAAAATACTTCCATTGCTAGAATAATAATAAATCTGTAGTAGAATAACAATGTATACTTTAGTTCATTGTTCATTCCCTAATCCTGAGAAATTTTGGATGGTGATGTCCACTCTGTTTGGGACATGGCTTAGATCCCATGGGGCAGATGGAGCGAACTACTTTGCTTGTAGTTGCAGATATTCTCTATTCCTTGGGATGGGTGTTGTCCATCAGCATCTCCTCATCAGTTTTCCTGGGTGCATCCATTGAACTGGAGAGTAGGTGTTGCAAATCTGTTGAGATTCAGGGCTCAACTGGCACATGAACAGACCAAAGATTTAGTCTCTGGGACATATATTTAATGAGTGTTTTGCTAAATATAAGTTCAAATAAAAGGGGGCAGAAGAGCCATGTGTAGGGAAATTATAAATGAATCTAAGTCTGTTACATTGGGAAACATATATTCAAAGGTAAGCTCACTGACAGGGTGTTGAATTTATGAGATTGCCTATCCTGCCTATAGTGCTTAGATGTCTCTAGATCACTCAGGAAACCTCTCGCTTGAGGCACTATTCACTGTGGCAGTCAATGAGATTCTGCTAAAATGTGCATAATCATAACATCTAGAATGACTTCCCAACTCACTTTGAAATCTCTGAGCCATTATAACCCATTTGTATATAATATTTCCCCCTTTTACTCAAGGCTTTTTTCCAGATGCCTTGTTAGTTGGTGCTTGGTAATAATCCCTCAGTGCCAGGGAAGCTCTTCCCCAGGAGTCATGTCCTAAACTAGGGGGAAGGTAATGTGTTTATATGCCAAGATTGGCTTAGAGAGAGACCATTTGAGTAACATGGGGGCTTTCAGGATATAACTCTTAGGCAGTATGTAGTATTAGGCTAAGTATCAATATCACAAGAAATGGCTCATAAGTTCAATCATCAATATCAAGGGCCTGGCATAATGGTCTGTTTTCCCTCACTAGGCACAGCCCATGTACTTTGGGAATTCTTGCCATTCTATTGGATAAGGTAACAGAACTCCTAAGGATGGGAATTCAATACACTTTTGGTTATTGTGTGAGTCTTCACCCACTGAGATAACACTCCATGAACAATTGAACATATTCTTGTGCTTTAAATGTATGCCCTAGGTGCACCCCTCCTCATAAATCTCTCCATTACTGGCACCCCAGACCAGTGATCCTCTTCTGCCAAAGTTGTGAATTTTTTGTGATCCAAAACCTCTCTAAAAAAGAAGCCAATAAAATAACCAAATAATATTAATAAGAACATTAAACAGTAATAATAGTTTTAAAAATAACAAATATAATGCAAAAAATATAAACATTTAAATAATAAAATTTTTTTACATTGTATCTCATCACTGTAAGATCTGTTGTCTTGTGTAGAGTGACAATTTATTCTGTATATTCCCCCAGGGTCTTATTTATTTTTTCATTTTATCTTCAAAAATGCTTTAGGTTACAGAAAAGTCACATAGAAAATATAGGAGATTACCATATACCCAATACCTTCTCTTTTTTCCACTGTCCCCTATTAATAACATTTTACATGAAGATGGTACATTTGTTACAATTGATATACTACTATTGAAGCATTGCTACTAACCATGGTCAACAGTTTACATGATGGTTTACATTTCGGACTGTACACATTTAGAGGCTTTCACAAATTTTAAAATGGCCTTTCTCCATTATTACTAGAATATGCAGAACAATATTAATGCCCTAAAATTGCCCAATAGTCCCTCTGGTCTCTTATTCCCTCTCGCATGACTCAGAACCTATGGTAACCACTAATTTCAATTTTTGAAGAGTAAGATTCATAGTTACTTGTAATAATATAGCAGGCTTGATATTTTGGACTGTTTTCTTTTTTTAATATATTTCTATATTTTTTTCTAAAAGATACTTAGATTATATAAAATTTACATAAAAATATAGAGGATTACCATATGCCTTGCTCCCAACCCCTCCCACATTTTCCAACATTAACAACATCCTTCATTATTGTGGTACATTTGTTAAAATTGATGGACACATTTGGGAGCATTGCCAGTAAGCGTGGATTATAGTTTATATTGTAATTTGCACTCTCTGCTGCACAATTTAGTAAGCTATGGAAAAATATATAATGACTTGTATCTGTCATTGCAATATCATTCAGGACAATTACCACATCACAAAAATGTCCCCATATTACACCTGTTTTTCCCCCTTCCTCCCCTCAGAATCTCCAGTGGCCACTGCCTCAACATCAATGATAGAAGTTCTTCCATTGCTAGAATCACAATTCTATACTAGAATACCAGTAATGTTTTTTTTTTACTCTAGTTCATCTTTCATCCCCCAATACTAAGGATTCTAGGAAGGTGATGCCCATTCCACCTCTAATTGAGAGGGGCCTTAGATCCCATGGAGCATATGGGTGGAACTTTCTTGGGATGGTTGTTGCCCATCATCATCTCCTCATTTGCTGTCTTGGTTGAGTCCAATGAACTGGAAAGTAAGTGTTGCAACTCTGTTAAGATCCGGGGCCCAGCCAGCACATAGACAGTCCAAAGATTTAAGTCTTGGACATATACCTATCAACTCTAGTACTAATTATAGGTTCAAATAGAAGGGGCAGAAGAGCTATTGTAGGGAAACCACAACTAAGTCTAACTCTGTCACACTGGGAGCAAAAATTCCCAAGTAGGGACCACTGGCAAAGCACCAAACTCCTGAGCTGTATGCTCTACCTAGAGTACCTGGATGTCTCTCTTATTTGAGGCAATATTTACTTTGGCAGTCAATGAGATCCTGCTGAGACGTGCATAAGTGTAACCTCTGAAATGATCTCCCACTCACTTTGAAGTCTCTTATGAATCTTCACTCTTAGCCATATAAACTAATTTGTCTTTACCATTTTCTCCTTTTGGTTAGCATCTTTTTTTAGTTACTTTGCTATTTGGCACTTGGTAGTAATCCCTCCGTGCCCGGGAGGCTCATCACTGGAATCATGCCCTAGTCTGGAGGAAGTTAATGCATTTGTTTGCTGAGTTTGGCTTAGAGAGAGGCCATATTTGAGCAACAAGGAGGTTTTCAGGAGATAATTCTTAGGCACCCTATAATACTAGGCTAAGTGATGGGCATGCATGGGAGGAGGATCACCTGATGCATACCTATAAGGCATATAAATGTGTTCAAATGTTCCTTGGGCACTGTAACAGTGGGTGGAGATTCAAACAACAGCATAAAGAATATCGAATTTACATCCTGGGGAGTTCTGCCACATTCTCTAATGCGATGGCAAGAATCCTCTGAGTACAAACATTTTTAATGTTGTGGAGTTCCCATTTATCTACGTTTTCTTTCATTGCTTGTGTTTTGTGTGTAAAGTTTATGAAACCATTTCCTACTACAAGATCTTTTAAATGCTTCCTTACATTTTCTTCTAGGAGCTTATAGTCTTGGCTCTTATATTTAGATCTTTCATCCATTTTGAGTTAATTTTTGTATAGGATGTGAGATGGTGATCTATTCTCATTTTTTGTATATGGATATCCAGTTCTCCCAGAACCATTTTTGAAGAGGCCATTATTTATCAGTTTAGTGGGCTTGGTGACCTTGTTGAATCAAATTTGACTGTATATGTGATGATCTATATAAGAATTCTCAGTTTTGCTTCGTTGGTCCGTATGTCTATCCTTGTGCCAATATCATGCAATTTTGACCACTATAGATTTGCCATGTGTTTTAAAGTCAATTAGTGTGATTCATCTTTTTCAATATGTCTTTAGCTATTCAAGGCCCCTTGACCTTCCAAATAAATTTCATAATTAGCTTTTCCAATTCAGTAGAAAATGCTGTTTTAATTTTTATTGATATTGCATTAAATACATAAATCAATTTAAGTAGGACAGATATCTTAATATTGTTTAGTCTTCCAATCCATGAACAGGGAATAGTGTTCCATTTATTTATATCTTCTTTGATTTCCTTTAAAAATGTTTTGTAGTTTTATGCATACAGTTCCTTCACATCTTTAGTTAAGTTTATTCCTAGGTATTTGTTTCTTTTTGTTGCTATTGTAAATGGAATTTTTTTCTTTATTTCTTCCTCAGATTGCTTTTTATTGGTATACAGAAATGCTACTGACTTTTATTTCTTAATGCTACTTTTTATTGGTATACAGAAATGCTTGTTGATCTTATATCCTGCCACTTTACTGACCTGATTTATCAGCTCTAGAAGCTTTGTTGTAGATTTCTCAGGGATTTCTATGTATAGGATCATGTTACCTGAAATAGTGAAATGTTTTGCTTCTTCCTTTCCAATTTGTATACATTTTATATCTTGCATTTTTTGCCCAAGTGCTTCAATAAATACTTCTAACACAAAGTTAAATAAGAGCAATGTCAGTGGGTATATTTATCTTGTTCCAGATCTTAAAGGGAAGACTTTTAGCATTTCACATTGAATATGTTGTTAGCTGTGGGTTTTTTCATATATACCTTTCACATGTTAAGGAAGTTTCCTTCAAATCCTATTGTTTGAAGAGTTTTTATGAAGCAAATGTGCTGTATTTTGTCGAATGATTATTCTGCATCAACAGAGGTGATCATGTGATTTTTTACTTTTGATTTGTTAATGTAGTGCATCACATTGATTGATAGTCTTACTTTTAACCATCCTTGCATACCATGGATGAAACTCACTGAGTCATGGCATATAATTCCTTTGATGTATTGTTGAATATGATTAGCAATTATTTTGTTCAGGATTTTAGCATCCAGTTTCATTAGAGATATTGGTCTGTTGTTTTCCTTTATTGTGGCACCTTCATGTGGCTGTGGAATTAGGGTGATGTCAGCATCATAGAATGACTTAGGCAATGTTCCCTTTACTTCTATTTTTGGAAGAGTTTAAGCAGGATTGATATTAGTACTTTCTGGAATGATTGTTAGAATTCACCTGTGAAGTTATCTGGTCCTGGGCTCTTCTTATTTGGGAAATTTTTGATGACTAATTCAAACTCATTACTTCTGCTTGGTCTGCTGAGTTCATCAATTTCTCCTTTTTCAATGTAGGCTGCTTGTGTGTTTCTAGAAATTTCTCCTTTCATTTATGTTAAGCATCTTGTTGGAATACTCTTTCAAAGTATTCTCTCATGATACCATATATTTTTGTTGGATCAGTGGTTATAGCCACTTTCTCATTTCTTATTTTATATATTTGCATCTTCTCTCATTTCTCCTTTGGTATTCTAGCTAAGGGTTTGCCAATTTTATTAATCTTCTCAAAGAACCAGCCTTTGGTTTTATTTTTTCTAGTCATTTCTTATTTTCAGTTTCTTTTAACTCTGCTCTAATTTTTATTACTTTCTTCTTTCTACTTCCTTTGGAATTAATTTGTTGCTCTTTTTCTAATTTCTCCAGGTGTGCAGTTAAGTTGTTTTTTTTTTAGCTCATTCTTTTTTAATATAGGCATTTATGGCTGTAAATCTCCCCTTCAGCACTGCTTGTGTTGCATCCCATAGGTTTTAATACATTGTGTTGTCATTTTCATTCATTTCAAGGTAGTTACTGATTCCTTTTGCCATTTCCTCCTTAACCTACTGTTGTCTAAGAGTGTATTGTTTAACTTACAAATCTTTGTGCAATAATCCGGTTCTCTGACCCATATTGATTTCCAGCTTTATTCCATTGTGGTTAGAGAAATTTCTTTGTATAATTTCAATCTTTCTGAATTTGTTGAGAGTTGTTCTGTGGCCTAGCAGCATGTCAATCCTGGAGAAAGATCCATGTTTGCTCAAGAAGAATGTATATCCTGTTTTATTTGAGTATAATATTCTGTATATGTCTATTAGATCTAGATCTCTAATGTGTTACTCAAGGTTTTGGTTTCTTTATTGACCCTCTGTTGAGATGTTCTCTCTAATGTGTTAAAGTCTCCCACTATAATTGTAGAGGCATATATTTCTCCACTTAGTTTTTCCAATGTTTGCTTCATGTATTTTGAAGTGTCATATTAGGTGCATAAATGCTTATTATTGTTCTTTCCTCTTGATAGATAAACATTTTTATTAATATATTGTGCCTTTCTTTGTCTCTTACAAAAGTTTTTCATTTAAAGTCTATTTTGTTTGATATTAGTATAACTACTCCTGCCCTTTTATTTGGTTATTGTTTGCATGTAAAATGGTTTTCCAACCATTTACTTGCAAACTCCTTTCGTCCTTGGATTTAAAGCGAGTTTTTCTCTATGTGACTTTTCTGTATCCTAAAGCTTTTATGAAGATTAAATGAAAGAAAAATAAGACACTAGGGAAATATATGGAAGAAAATGTCACTGTACTTAGAAAACAGCAGGTCTTACAGTAATGAAAGACACAATGTCTAAATTTTTTTTTATTATTTCTATTTTTAATGTTTTTGTCTTTTATTTGTTATTTTTTACATTTTTATTTCATTTCTTTTAAAATATTACTTAGCTATTTGGTTGGCTTAACTTTTGTGGAGGCTTTGGATCACAGAAGGATCACAACAGTGGCAAGGAGATCACTGGTGCAGGGTGTCAGTGATAAGGGGTTGCATGGGAAGAAGTTTGCCTCGGACATGACTCTAATACAGATGAATATGCTCAAGTGTTCAGGGGACATTGTCTCGGTTGGTGGAGATCCACACAACAACTGAAAGAATATGGAATTCCCATCCTTGGGATTTCAGCTGCATTTTCTAATTGGACACCAAGAATCTTCTGAGTGCAAGGGCAATACTTAGTGAAGGAATCAGAACTTTATGCTAGGCCCTTGATAATGATGATTGTACTTATGAACATTTTCTTGTGAAATTGAAAGCCTAATATTAAATATTGCCTAAGAGTTACCTCCTGAAAACCTCCTTGTTGTTCAAATGTGGACTCTTTCTAAGCCAAAATCAGCATATAAATGCACTTCTTTTCCCCAGTGTGAGACATAACTCCCAATGACGAACCTCCCTGACACAGAAGGAATATTACCAGGCACCAACAATGGATCTGGAAAAAGACCTTGACTGAAAGGGGGAAATGGTAAAAACAAATGAGTTTCTATGGCTAAGAGATTTCAGAGTGACTAGCAGATCATTCCAGAGGTTATGCTTATCAAGTATAAGCAAGATTGCTTTGATTGTCACATTAAACAATGCCTAAAATAGCAGGCCTGCTGTTGGCTCTAGAGACATCCAGAAACTATTAGCAGGGCAGACACCTCAGGAATTTGACACCTTGTCAGTGGGCCTTACTTTGGAATTCATGCTCCCCAGTGTAACACTTTGACTCATTTATAGGTTCTCTACACATGGCTCTTCTGCCCCTTTTATTTGAACCCATAATTAGCAGAATACGTGTTAAATATATGTCATTTAGACATAAATCTTTTGTCTGTTTATGTGCCAGTTGAGGTCTGAATTACAGCAGAGTTGCAACACCTACTCTCCAATTCATTGGCCTTGCCCAGGACAATTAAAAAGGAAATGATGAAGGGCAACACCCATCCCAAGGAAGAGAGAGTGTCTGCAATTGCAAGCAAGATAATTCCATTCATCTGCTCAATGGGATCTCAATTAGAAGCAGAGTGGGCATCACCATGCCAATAGCCTCAAAATTGGGGAATGAGCAATGGAATAAAATGAACCTTATTATTCTACTATAAACTTATTATTTTTCTAGTAATGGAAAATCTCTTATCATTGATATAAAGGAAGTGGCCACTAGAGATTCTGATGGATTGGAAATGGAAGAACAGTTGTAATTTGAGGGCATTTTCAGGACATTGGAGTTGTCCTGTATGATATTGTAGTGATGGATATAGGCCATTGAATATTTGGTCATAACCTACAAAATTGTGATGGACAGAGTGTAAACTATGTAAACTCTAGTCCATGGTGAGTAGCAATGTTTCAATATGTTCTCATCAATTGTTGCTCTATAACTCAGTAATGGAAGATGTTGTTAATGTGGCAAAGAGTGGGAGGGGGAGAGACTGAGGCATACAGAAAGCTCTTCTATTTTTTATGTAACATTTATGTAACCAAAAGTATATTTAAAAATGAAAAAAAAATGAAGTGAGTTTCTTGTGGACAGCATATAGATGGGTCATATTTCCTTATCCCTTTTGCCTATCTTTGTCTTTTGGTTTGAAAGTTTAATTCAATAACATCCATTGTTATTACTGTTAAGGCATTACTTACATAGCTATATTTTCTTTAGGTTTATATTTGTCATGTGTTGTTTTTATTTCTCTTTTAGTCTTTTTAATCAATATTATCAGGAATCTTCCTTCCTATACTTTCCTCCAACCCTATTTCTGCTGTTTGTGTCCCTTTCAACTTGCAGAAATCCCTTTAGGATTTTTTCAAGGGAAGGTTTCTTGGTGACAAATTAATTTCTCTTAATTTCTGTTTAGCTGTGAATATTTTGAACTCTCCCTCAGTTTTGAATCCCAGCTTTTCTCAATACAGAATTCTTGGTGGAGAATTTTTTCTTTTCACACCTTAAATATGTCACACCAATGCCTTCTTGCCTCCATGATTTCAGATGAGAAATAAGCACTTAATCTTATTGGGCTTCCCTTGTTTGTGATGGATCTCTTTTCTCTTGGTGCTTTCAGTATTCTCTCTTTGTCTTGAGCATTGGACAATTTGATAAGTATATGTTTTGCAGTGGGCCTGTTAAGATTCATACTGTTTGAGGAGTGGTGGGCTTTCTGGACATGTATGTCCATGTTCCTCAAAACTGTTGAGACATTTTCTGCCATTATTTCCTCCAACACTCTTTCTGCCACTTTTCCCATCTCTTCTCCCTCAAGGATACTTATAATGTGTATGTTTGTACATTTTGTGTTGTCATTCAAATCCTTGAATCCCTGCTGGATTTTTTTCTATCTTTTAGTCTATCTGTTCTACTATCTGATTGATATCAGATGTACTGTCTATGAAATCACTGATTCTTTCCACTGCTTGTTCAAATCTGCTGTTATGTGCTTCCAGAGTATTTTTCATTTCATACATTGTGTCATTCAATACCATCAGATCCATTATCGTTTTATGTATGTTTACAATTTTTTCAGTATGTTCCCCCAGGTCTTTTTAATGTCCTTTATATCTTCCTCCAGGTCAGTAATTTGATTCATGATTTTTTTTTTGGACATTCTTGATTAGTTGTTCTATATTCTGCATCTCCTCCTTTTTAAAAATAGTTTTTTCATTAGAGTGTTCTATGTCTTCCTGTTTCTTAGTATGTCTTATAATTTTTTTGTTGATGTCTAAGCATCTGTTTATCTTGATGGGCTTATTCAGTTGTTTAGTTTCTATTTCTATTCTAGGGTTTATTTTTTATTTTTATTTTTTGTGGTAAGGTTCCCTTTTAACACTTGGTTCCTCTTACTCCATATTCTTGCAGTTGTCTGTGTTCCTTTGGAAAAAATATTTGGAACAGAGAAAAGGAAAGAGATAAGAGAGAAAAAGAATGATAGTTATGATAAGGAAAAGGTAGAAGATGAACCATACAAGAGCTAGGAAAATAAATAAGCAATATGATTAAAAATCTTAAAATATACAAAGGAATAAGACTAAAAAAGGTGGAATAGAAAAAAAAGAAAAAAAATAGAATGAATTAAAAGGCCAGAAAGATGAGAAAAGAGAAAAAGGAAAAAGAGAGAGACAGAGAAAAAGAAAAAAATGAAGACCAAACAAGTGGTCTTATCAGATCCCTCTTCCCCTCTCCCTGGGGCCTCTAAAGTTCTGGTTGGGGTCTTTTTGAGATTCAAAGGGGACTCAGTTGGTCAAATTCACTGAAAGGAAACCATTCTCTACTCTCTGCCAGACCCCACTTCCTCCCAGGAAATATTTTTTTCCCACTCAGTTGGCTGCAGTGAGTCAGGGGTTTTACCGAAGCTATCTGTTGGGAGGGTGAGGTATATGTGCCATTTCCAGCCACAGGAGTGAGTAACTCATGGTTTTCCTTTGGCCTCTTTGTCTCTATGTTCCTCTCCTTCCTCGATAATGTGCAGCACTGTCCTCTTCTACAGATCCCCTGAGCAGCTCCCTTGGGTAGCTTTTAGACATTTTGCCATTGTTTTTTGTGAGACAGTTGAGTTCTGCCTACCTACTTCAATGCCATCCTCCCAGATCCAGTACAAAGTTTGACTGACACAAGAAAGAAGATTCCTTGTAACTTTTTTTAACTTAAAAATTTATAAAGGATATTTAGATTACATAAATGCTACTTTGAAAATATAAGGGATTCTCATATACTCCATACTCTCTCCCTTCCATGCTTTCCCCCATTTACAATATCTTTCATTAATGTGGTACACTTGTTGCAATTGATGAACATATATTGAAGCATTGCCAGTAGTCATGGTCTATAGTTTACACTCTGTTGGACACTTTGCACCACACAATATTATAGATTTTTCAAGATGACTAATGGCTTGTGTCTGTCATCACAATATTATGCAGAATAATTTCAATGTCACAAAAAATGGCCCATGTTACATATATTCTTCCCTGGCCCTCCCCTCAGAACCTCTGGTGACCACTGTCTTTATATCAATGATACAATTTCTTCCATTACTAGAATAATAATAAATCTACTTTAGTCCATTGCATATCCCCTTTATGTTTGTTTGTTCCTCTATCTTGAAGACTTGGGGATAGTGATGACCAATCTGCTTCTGATGGAGAGGGGCCTTTGATCCCATGGTGTTGATGGATGGAATTGTCTGTTTGAAGTTGCAGATACTCTCTGCTTCTTGGGAAGTTGCAGATACTCTCTGCTTCTTGGGATGGGTGTTGTCATCCTTTTGTTAGTTGTCCTGGATGAGTCAGATTAACTGGAGAGTAGGTGTTGGTTGAAATGCTGCTGAGATTCAGGGTTTACCTGACATATGAACAGACTGAAGATTAAGGCTCTGGGACAGATATTTAATGAGGGGAAGGCATTTAATTTATATGCAGAATGTGGCTTAGAAAAAGGCCACATTTGAGCAATAAGGGGGCCATTAGGAGGTAACTTTTTGGCAATATATATTACTAGGCCAAGTTTCAATTTCACGAGAACAAAGTTCGTAAGTATAAGTATCAATATCAAGGGTCTGGAGCATTGGTCCACCCTTCTTTGCTAGACACTACCCATGTACTACAGAGAGTTTCACCACTCTCTGAAAGAGCATAGCAGGAATCACTAGGATAGGAATAATATTCCATTGATTATTCTGTGGGTCTCCAACCTCTGAGAGAACACCTCATAACCACATGAACACACCCACACTCCCTAGAGGCATGCTCCAGGTGCACCACCCCACACACACCGACATCCCAGATCAGTGATTCTCCCCTACCACAGCTGCAAACCATTCTGCAACCAAAAACCTCAAAACCAACAAAGCCAACAGAAAAATAACAATAATAGAATAAAATTACTTAAAAAATCAAACAAAAATACAGAAAAGGAAAAATAGAAATAATGTTCTTTGCATTGTACCTTTCCTCACCATAAATATCTGTTATCCTTTATTTATACTGATAATTTCTTCTGTATGTTCCCCCAGTGTCTTTTTTTTTTTTTCACTTTAATTTCTGAGAAGTTTTAAGTTACAGAAAAGTCACATAGAAAACACACGGGATTCCCATACACTTCAGTTCCTCCACCCATCAAATCTTCCCCTACTAATGACATCCTACCTGAGTATGGTTATTTGTTACAATTGATTAACAAATATTGAAGCATTGCTACTAATCATGGTCAGTGGTCTACATTATGGTTTATCTTTTGCCCTGTATACTTTTATAGCTGCTAACAAAATGTATAATTGCCTGCATCTGTCATTGAAAGATCATGCAGAATAACTCTAATACCCCAAATATGCCCCATGTTCTACCCATTCCTTCTTCCATATCCCCTCAGAACTTATGGCAACCACTAAGTTACAAGTTTTGAAGAATAAGTTTCATAGTTATATGCATACTTTATATAGCTAGTTCTCTTCTTTTTTCTTCTACCTTTTCTTTCCTTCACTTCTTAAACAATTCAGTCCTAAATCCTTCAGATTAGACACAGCATAATAAGTGTCCACATAGTATTTTGAATGGGAACCAGGTGGTCCAGAGTGGGATGTCAAAGTCAAAGTGAGAAAATGAGGTTGTCCTTGGAGAAAATGAGGTTGTCCTTGGAGTATGGAAGGTCAGAAGTGGTAGCTGCTTCATGTTGGAAGTCAAACCTGAACAAGGTGAAAAGGTCATTCAAACATGGGAATTGTAAATTTTGTTTGTAAGCTAAACAGATGTAGACATTGGGCATCAAGCGGTGAGTAACAGTGATTCCTGATAGAGGAAATACAAACAAGGCCTACTATTACTACAGTTTATTTTATGGTGTCTTAGTTTTCTGGTGCTGTCATAACAATGTAATGCCAACTAGATGGTTTAAAAGAACAGCAATTTATTGCCTGAGAGTTTTGGATGTTAGAAGTCCAAAATCAAGTTGTTGGCAGGGCCATGTTTCCTCTGAAGTGTATAGGGTTCTGGTGAAAGTCAGCAATCCATGACAACTCAATCTCTGACTGACTGTCACATGGCTGTCTTTTCTGTCTATTTTCTACTAACTGTGTCTAAATTTCCTCACCTTATAAGAACATTAGTGAAATTGGATTAGGACACAGTTTGGCCTCATCTTAACTAATAATATTTTCAAAATTTTATTTCCAAATAGGATCATATTCATATGAAAGGGGGTTAGTATTGAAATGTTTTCATGGGAGTGGGACAGTGCACAATTCAATCCATAAAACAAAGAATGAGTTTCCAAGCTGCAGAACTGAGAGGCAGCATTAAAGTGGAACCTAAAGAACTTTCAAGTGAAGCAATGCAGCTGGGAATTCAGGGAAGCCAAGGCAGCTTGAATTCACAAGGCCGAGTTCCAGAATGAAGAGAGCTCCAGAGAAAGCTCCAGAAAGAATGAACTTGAAAGAGAGGGAGGGAGGTGGAGAGAAAGAGAGAGAGAGAGAGAGAGAGAGAGAGAGAACCTATGGTATGTCCACTTTGAGTCTTCAACTGAGTACTGATTATCATGTACGTAAGAGGAAAATACCCAAATCCAAAGAAAGAAACACTCTAAAATAATAGAAGGAAAAATCTCTAGAGATCACAGAGAACCAGAAATAACCTGAGTTTCTCACAAGGCAGAGTAGAAAACTTCATAAATCACAGGTCATCAGGTAAGGTATTGTAGCAGTTTGGCAGTGCTTATGAATTCCAAAAATAGATATTGGTTTTGTTTTTAAACTGGTCTGTTCCTCTGGCCATATTAGATTGTATTAACTTCAGATGGTTCACTTTTCTTGATTAAATTATGATTAGGCCTTTGATTGGGCCATGTCAATGGGACATTGAGTCCTTGCCCCCTTGGTGGGTGGGGACTTACAGAGAAATCAATATGACAGAACAGAGAGTAGAGTTTTTGTTGCTGGAGCCCTGGGAAGTAAATAAACAGGAGAAGAACACAGAGGAATAGATATGGCTCCATAGTAAAAGCAGAGGCTCTGGGAAGAAAGAGAGCCTGATAGTCTACAGATGACCTTGTGGAGAAAACAACACAGCTGAGCCCAGAGAGAGATGAGCACTGGGAGAGAGTCGAGACTTATCACAGTCTAGAGCTGAGATTAGAAGGAGCTGGGACCACAGAGCCTTAAGAGTAGAATAAGGCTGTACCCTTGCAGACATCAGCAGCCATCTTGCTCCAACACATGGCCACAGACTATGGTGAGGGAAGTAACTTACACTTTATGGCCTGGTAACTGTAAGCTTCTACCCAAATACAGATCCTTTTATAAAAACCAATAGATTTATGTTATTTTGCATCAGCACCCCTTTGGCTGGCTAATACAGGTATTCAGACATGAATTGCCAGCATAGTGGAGAAAATTATTCATAATTTCTAAAAACTTCTCTGGTCCCACTTAATAAGCTCAAGAATAATTATAAAAATACAAAAATACCCAGCATCCAAAAAGTTAAAATTAACAATGTTTAGCATCTAAATATTAATTAAAATTTTTACAATTAAGCAGGAATATATAATCCAGAGTGAGGAGAAATCAATCAATCAATACTGACAAAAGGAAAGATAAATATTATAGAATTAATAAGGATATTAGAACAGTTATTATATCTTTATTCCATAATTTTCAAGAAAGTAATGTTAAGCTTCATAAGTATAGATATGGAAGATATAAAAGAGACCCAAATTGAAATTATAGTGATGAAAAATACAATTACTGAGATGAAAATTGCACTGTATAGCAGATGATTGCACACAGAAGAAATTGGACACTGCAGGGAAAAAAGATTAGAAAACTTGAAGACACAGTAATAGAAACTATATAAAATGGTAAACAAAGAAAAGAAGATGACTGAAAACAAATAAACAGAGCATTAATGAACTGTAGAAAAACATCAAGTAGCTCTACTATCTGAGTAATTGAGTCCCCACAGGAAAGGATGGGAAAATAGACAGCAAAAAAAAAAGTCCAAAACATTTCTAAATTTGATGAGAACCATAAATCAATCCATAGATATCAGAATCCAACAAATCCCATACACAAAACTCAGGAAGAAAACTGCCTGACAACACATTCTATTAAATTGTTCATAAGCAGTGACAAAGAGAAAAATTTAAATTCAACTAGAGAGGAAAGACACATTATATACAGAGGAAAGAAAATTAGAATTATAGGAAAAAATGTAAGACAAGAAAATAGTGCAATGTCTTTAAAGTAATCAAAGGAGAAAATGTCAACCTAGAATTTAATGCTCAGAAAAAAATATCTTTCAAAACCAAAGATGAAAAAATGACATTAATACATTCAAAAGTGAAACATTTCATCAACAGCAGACCTGCACTACTAGAAATAACAAGGAACTTCTTTAGTCAGAAGGAAACCAGGATCTATTCAAAGGAATATAAGCTCCCAGAATTGATAAATATAAGTGAAATACAAATAATATGATTTCCTTGTCAGCAAAAAGTCAACATTTATTCATTTTTCTTTATTGAAAAGTATATGTTTTGTCATATGAAAAATAATTTTCATCTAAATACATTCTCTTTCATCTATCAAATATTAAAAATCTAAATTTAAAAGTCCTCTAATGATATAACCATGAATACCTTCTAAATCTTGTGAAAGTTATGTTTTGTTGGTTCTTATAAAACAGCTCCTCCTCAAATTAAAAACTAAGGATTTGTTGTAATTTTTAAATCATAACAGACTATAAGAAAAATTTGAAATTTATCAAGAATGTCCATATCTTAAAGAAAGAACTAGTATATTTTAAGGAATAACTCTCTACTGTAACAATTTTCCTTTGGCAGATATCAATCAATTTAGGTAGATGCCCTGCCCTCTGAAATTAGAAGTCATTTCTCTAAAGTGAAGAAGCTACTGGGTGGTTCCCAGGAATTTTTAACAATACATGCTGTGAAAACTGATTGGAACCATGTTTACCAATATAGGTGCAATAAAGAGGAAGGATTGTACTAATTATTTAAAAAGATTGAAACAAAGTTTTGGAATAAAATTTGGAATAAATGCTGCTATAGAGACTGCTCCTGATTTAGGCTTCTTACTGGATTGAAGATACTTTGAAATCTATCTGGATGGGAAGACAAACAGACCATTAACAGAACATGAAACTGAAACACAACAGTGCTCAGAATTTTCAGAGAGAAATAAAGACTTAGAGATTCTAAACCTAAAGGGAAAAGGAAAGAATTTACTACTAGGGAGTTGACATTACATTTGAAAAAAAAGAGTGATTTGAAAACTTGTCACACCTATGGACATAGTTGATAAGCCACTTAAAAACATATGCTTGAATAAGTATCAGTTCCATGGATCATTTCCTAACAGGAACAAGAATAATCCACACACCTTAATCCCAGCTCAGATAAGGTCAACCTGCTTAAAGCTAATTTCTGTACTTCTATAACCCTTATATTTAATCTGGTCTTTATGCTGTTTTGCTACAAGGTGGCAATAAAATCAAATATTAGGCTAAGAAGTTGTTCAAAGCCTAACCATAGTCCTAGAGGATTTTGCAGATATGCCTCTCTTTAGAAAAGATTAACAGGCTTTGTGAATTTTTAGCCAACTTGTGCATCATCCTGTGAATGTCACTTCCGGACCACACTAACTCTTCTCATTTTAATTCATGACAATGAATCTCAAGTGGCTCATCGGTGCTACTAGAACATCCTAGGAAATGTCCTCAGTTCATTTATTCTCCTATTGTTTTAAAGGATTATTTCATACCTTTTCCTCTTTCTTCAAATCCCCAATACCTCTTTTTCTTTCCTCAGTCTCAAATGATGACCTTATTTTCTACTTTGTAGTGAAAACTTGAAGCAATCAGAAAAGTATTTCTACAGGCTCATACCACCCTCTAGAATCTATACCCACATATACAAACTCCCTTCCTAGGACCATAGAATCCTACTTCCTCTAAACTATCCATGCTACCATCAAAATCCAATATCTCCACTTGTGCACCAGATTGTACTTCCTCTTGTCAACTCAAGATCAGTGGTCTGGTAATTCTCTCTTCTCTCTTCTTCACAACTTTTACTCTCTACCAGATAATTACCATCACCATAGAAATGTCCTGCTATTTCCCACAATTTGAAAATTCCTTTTCCTTAACCCCACTTCCCTGCTATTTATTACTTCCTCATCATAGGAAAATATGTTAAAAGAGTTTTTTTATTTGATCTCTCTCATTCCTTTCTTCTCAGTCCTTCTTATGCCAACTCCAGGAAGGCTTTCCCCACCACTTAATTTTAGCAAACTTTTCTTGTCAATATTGCAAATGATCTTCTTATTGCCAAATTCCAATGGTCAATTCCTAGCCATCATTTTTTTTAGGAAGTACTGGGGATTGAACCCAGCCCCTCATACATAGGAAGCAGGCACTCAACCACTTGAGCTACATCTGCTCCCCTTAGCCATCATTCTAATACACTTTTCAGCAGCCCTGGAGTTGAGTATTCTTACCTCCTTAGTGAACTTCACTTACTTAGTTTCCAATTAACTTCCATTTCCTGGTTTTTCTCTTAGTTAACACATCACTCCTTTTCATTATTAATTATTGATTCTGTATTATAGCTTTGACTTCTTTAGGTGATGTGTCCTAAGACTCAGTCCTTGGTCCTCTTATTTTCTCTGTCAATACATACATCTTCAGTAAATACATTAAACCCCATAGCACTAAATATTAATTAAATACTGAATACTCACCAATTTATATCTGCAACCCAGACCATGATCCATAACCCAGAACTTATATTTATAACTGTGTGACTGAATCTTCAGTTGGTATGTATCATGAATATCCCAAATTCAGCATGTCCAAGTTGAATTCCTGATTCCTATTCTCATCCCATGTTCTTCATGTAGCCTTTCTCTTCTCAGTTGACTGCTATTCTGTCTTATCATGTCTCAGCCAAAAACCTTTTGATTACTCTTTACTGAACTCCCTTATACCTCACATTCAACCTGACATGAATGTCTACAGCTCTGCCTTCAAAATATATTCAGAATCCAACATATCTCACTACCTTCTTTAATACCACCTTGATTTGAGTCACAATCATTTCTCATCCAGCTTTTTCAAATTCACTCCCTAACTTGTTCACTACTTCACCTCCCCCAAAAAAACTACTCCAGGTGAATTTTAATATATCAGCCAGAGTGATCTTGTCACAGGTTGGTTAGGTGTCCTCTGACCAAAGCTCTCCAATGGCACACCATTTCACTCATTAAAAAATGAAGTCTTTAAAGCTACCTACAAGGCCCTATGATCTGATCCCATTCCTCCTTCTTGGACCTCACTTCCTCCTACTCAATGATTTCCTGCCTCAGTGGCCAACTCACCACTCCTCAAACCCACCAGACAGGCTCCTTTATGCAGATATCACATAACTGAGTCTTACACCTCCTTCAGGTATATGTTCAAAGGTAATGATCTCCATGAGGCTTACCCTGGCTACCTATTTAAAATTGCACACTTCCCCCTAGTCTTGATATTTCCCTTACCATGTGATTCTTTTTAGCTTTCTATAGACCTTATAAAGTTCTAACAAGACATGCCAGCTATTTATTTTGCTTCATTGTTTTTTTTTTCTCTTCCTCATTTTTATACTCTAATTCTAAGAATTAGTTCCTGTTAGAAGCTTTACGGGGGTAAGAATCTTTATTTGTTCTGTTCACTTTTATCTCAAGCACATGTTATGCTAATACCCATTAATATGTGCAGAAAGAATAAATAATTAATTCCTAAATTGTTTAGAACCAAAGTATGAAAAAGTGTGCTATACTCAGATATTTGGTTGTATATGGTGAAGTCAAAATAGACTAACACTTAAATTAATCTAGAATAAACTTCAAACAATTCTCCAAAACATTTGCAAAAATTTTCAAAATCTTCAAAAGCAATTCATTGCATATAAACAATTCTAAGCCATATGAATATTCTAAATATTTTAAAATATTCATTAACTAGTAAGTTTGGAAAATTTACCATTAGATAATATGGTCACTTAATTATGTTTTTAGCAAAATGGCTATGAATACAGAGCTCTAAGGATGTAAACTATTCCAGTTACTAAGGAATTCTCATTCATGTTTTTCTTTTCCCTTTACCACATAAATGAAGTCTTTCAAGTTCTCCCAATGAAAATTCAACTCTTTCCTGTGGATAGCCATCGTACATATTTTATTCTTGTACTTAGATTTTTGCATTGGCCCCCTTGACCTTCACTCCAACCTCCTTCATTTTGGAAGGTTGTTGAAATAAAATAAGACACATTCCACACTTCCTACATCTTAGTATCTGGATGCAAATTAGGTTCCTCCAATTGTAAACACGGCTGGGAGATTTAGAAGGTGAAAATACTGCAGAGGCCATCTTGTAGCTCTTGGCAATAGATAAGCAAACAAGGCTTAACAAAGATTAATCATTTACTTATACCCAAGGTCCCAGAGCTGATAAGCAGCAGATAAAGTATTCCAATTCATAATTTAAAATTCCAATTAAATATTCTGTCTTCTAATACATAGCTGTGTTTGTTATGCTAATACCCATAAAGAGTATGTGTAATCCAATTGCACTTAAACCTTCAATCATTAAAGAATAATTTGACTAATTGGAAACTTATGGTAAAGCTGTCACAAGACTTCTTCACCTGTACCTTTCAGCAATAATGTTCCTCCATGAAAATGCAAATTATATAAGTTATGGAATAACATTTGAAGATTATTTTAATAGGACGTTTTATGTTAAATTCTCACATTGCTTTGTTTTTCCTCCCAAAACTCAGTGCAGTTCTTAATCCGCTTGGAAACAGTTGAATATTTGATAATGTTAGAGGGTGGCACACCCACTCCTGGGTGACCATAATTCTAAGGAATTTTCTGCTCATTATGTTTTTAAGAAATTACACTAATTTCCAGAAATCCTAATTCCTTAAGAATATCACAATCAACACTTGAACTATTAAAATGATAAAAGTTGCAATTGTTTTAAAATTAGAAGCTGCAACAAAAATAAGACCAAGAAATCCATTGCCTCTTTGTATCCTCATAATCGTGACCTGCCTATGAGGTTGGAATTCAATCAAGGGCAAGCCAATGGAGCAATATCGCAGGACAATCATATTTCATCCAGGGCATAAAAGAAGAATAAATGAACATTTATAAAACAATATCAAAACTAATGAATGGAAATATAAGGGAAATACCTCAAGAACTCAGTACAGAAGGTGCTAAAACAGAATTATGAATGAGACACAAAAATAATCAACTGTCACCAGCTAATCTGAAAAGGACAGGAATCTAGGAGGAAATATAAATCAGCTGGAGATGCTCAAAATAGGTAATCATGATGGCTTAAGTATGCCTTTAATATTACAGAACTGCTCAAAGGTACCAATTGCCATCAGATAACTTCTTGCAATTTAAAAAGAAATCCTTCCAAAGGGGAGAAAAAACAGCAATGTATGTTAAATAGAATATGACCTTATTGCATGAGAGCACAGTTTAAACTACACATTCAATTAAGAAATAAAATATTATTTTGTTATCCTTTTAAGAAGGGGATGGACTAAGTTTTGTTGAATGCCAACCATGAGTCAGATAATTTAGAAGGTATTTTATAAAACTTGGCTGTCTTAATTCTTGCAACAACATTGTGGTATAGGCAACTCCATCTTACATAGTAGAAAAATGATGTTATATGAGCTTAATTGATTTTCCAAGTCCTTTGGACAGTGTCTATACCTTTCTACTATGCTGTATTGACAGATTTCATGATCCCAAAATAACAAAATGGAAGATGACCCTAGGACATATTATAAAAGTTGTCTTTGGTAACTTCCACCATTATTTCTGGTCATTTTTCTTACCAATTTTCAATTAATTTATTATTAGCTTTGCAGGAACCCCACTCTCACATAGTTCCTTTGTCAGAGGAATAAGTACTTATTGATTTCATTCCCACAGATTCATCCACTGTCATTATCTTTTTCATATTTTGGAAAAGGAATTCAGCTAATAGGAAAGCAATTACTGAAAAGAAAAATAACTCATGGTAGAATTTCAGAAGTCATGACACATAGGTCAATAGAAAACTTTTGAAGGTCACACAAGTGATTGTGTTCAGTGTATACTCTGCCTGACCTGAGAATAAAGGCTCTGAATAATAAATGTTGGTTTTTTGTAACAAATTTTCCTAATTTCTGTACCTGATTTTTGACCTGTATATTTGTGACCATTTTGTATTTAAGTGACAGATCACAGTGCAGGAACAAATGATTAAATGGTTAATACCATGATCTAAGTTTCTGCTTATGGAATAGCCTATCAGTCTTGTTACAGTGATGCTTTGCCTCTAAGAACACCTTATTATTAAGGTGGGTGGAAGGGGATTCCCTGGGTTGGATATTAGTTCCTCAGTCAGTGAAGAATTTTCAGAGGGATGTTACTAGAATGATGCAAGTTGGGGCCATGGCACAGCTGTTCAAATGGGCATTCTGCCCTCTTATAATAAGGTCCATTACCTGGAGGAGAACATTATATTCATGAAGTGTCTTCTAAGAAGCTGAATAAAACCTCTTTCAAATTGGTCTCAAAATAGTCAATTGGAATTTTTTTTAAAAAAGTTAATATTTTGTAAAGATTTGGTAATACTGAAGGATTTGATATAAATTCTAATTGGCTATGTTTTCAGCAATTTTCCTTAATTGGAGAGAATTTAAATCTGTGCATAAACCAGAATTGTTGTTTCTTTATTAGGTGCATAGATATTTAGGTCTTCTACTTTAAATCTCTCTTTGAAAGCAATTGAAACCTTTCTTCTACAAATATGATGAATATTGAATGATTGTTGATTTTTCTCCCATTTATGTTCTGGACAGCTTGCCTCCACAATTACAGAAAAAAACAAGTTGGAATAATTTCTTCTGGTTTTTGGAAGCTTTGGAGAAGCTGTTTCATGTGACTGAATCTTGCGTGGAAAAAGATTTGGTTATACTTGATATGACTTTAGTACCTTCATTTGTACAATTTTCTACATTTTTTACAAGCTGTAAAAACTAAGCTCTAAGAATCATCTCTATTATTCAGTTAAGTATTTAACATGTAAGTTTTATCTATTGCATAATTATTGCATAGAAATCACTTTCAAAATATAGCAATTTTTAATAGAATCCATTACATTCCATAGTACATAAATGTTGCTCTTGAGGTATGCCAATAATTTACACTTGATACTTGATTGCTTTATCTGTAAAAATCCCTGATACTCTTGGTAAAGAATATTGAGTAGGAACTTGAATTCATATTTGAGTTCTAACTTGTTAGATCATATTATTTTACATGCTCTACTTTTCTACCATATCATTAAATTTTTAAAAATTAAATGAATTAGCATCTACCTTAGAAATGAAAATTGGTAAACAATTTGTGTAGGTTTCCAAAAATTGCTCATAACCAACAAGAAAGGGAATAGACAATGTATCTGGAAATAGTTATTAGGTGATTCTCTGATGACAGTTTGTCCTACAGTTTCACTTCAATCTCTAAATACCTCTGTTTCCTCTCTCCCTGCCCACCCTGTGAGTGTGTATCTGTGTGCCTGCTCTTTCCATTTCTTTTCTTTTCTCTTTAATTTACCTTAGGACTCAAGACACTTTCCTCTTTCTTTCCCCTCTATTGGTCTCTGACCTCTGATTAAGAAAAAACTGAAATATTATTTTTTACTAAAATTTAAATATATTTCTCTGTATGTTAAATGATAAAAACTACTAAATTTAGTGTTAAGTAGATATATTTATGGGAGTAATGGTGTTGATGGTGAGAGTGATGGTGGTGGCAGTGCTGGTGATGATAATGGTGATGGTTGTGGTGGCAGTGGTGAAGGCACAGATGGTGGTGGGAATGGTGGCAGTGATGGTGGCAATGGTGAGGATAGAGTTAATTAAGAAATCTTCTGTAAACACATGTGTAAGTTGTATTGTAGCCACCAAATTTTTTAAAAATTACAATATGATTTACATGTCCAGCCTGTAAAATTCTACCTGTGTTAACTATGCTCCCACTAATAAATCCTTAGTTTTATGAAAAGAGAAAGGAACTTGGGAAATATTTGTACTAATAGGGTTATTTTGTAGTCCTTCAGTGATAAGAATCAAATCTAGCTGGATGCTTATAGTTTTATATGCTGCAAGTCTATAGACTCCACATGAAATTGACAATCAGACTGTAATCAGTAGAATCATCTTCGTATTTAGGTTTTTATTGAAGAAATTATATGTAACCCAGACAGAGTTAAGAATGCAAGATCAGCTATAGAGTCAAGTTTCCCGGGAATAAATCCAGTCTCTACCTGTCACTAACTCTGTGACCTTGAGGAGGTGACAAACTCACTTGGCTTAATAAATGCTAATTATGGTTTTTAAGTTTTTTAATTTGAAAAGAGTATATATATATGTTGGAACTTATATATATTTAGAATTCTGTGAATTCTAAACTAACCCTCATTTTTCAAAGACAATCTTGCTGGACATAAGATTCTTAACTGGAAGTTTTTCTCTTGCAGTATCTTAAATATATCATTCCACTGTATTCTTGCCTCCATGGTTTCGGGTGAGAAATCAGCACTTAATCTTTTTGGGTATCTCTTATATGTTATGCATTGCTTTTCTCATGCTGCTCTCAGAATTCTCTGTCTTTGTCTTTGACATTCTTTTTAGTATGTGTCTTGGAGTTGGTCTATTTGGATATTTTGTATGGGAATATGTCAAGTTTCTTGAACATGGATATCTATGTCCTTTAATAGAGTTAGGAAATTTTCTACCATTATTTCTTCAAATATTCCTTTGCCCCTTTTCCCTCTTTTTCTCCTTCTGGGACACCCTTTACATGTATTTTTGAATGTCTCTTGCTGTCCTTTAGTTCCCTGAGAACTTGTTCAAATTTTTCCAATATTTTCTTCATCTGTTCTTTGGTATGTTCACTTTTCGAGGCCATTTCTTCAAGCTCACCAGTCCTTTCTTCTGCCTCCTCAAATCTGCTATTATATGATTCCAGTGTATTTTTAATTTCATTTTTTGTACCTTTCATTTCCATAAGATCTGCTATTTTTGTATGTGTACTTTCAAATTCTTCTTTGTGCTCATCCAAAGTCTTCTTAATATCCTAAACTTTTTTAGTCATCTCATTGAATTTATTAAGGAGATTAGCTTGAACATCTTTGATTAGTTGCCTAAACTCCTTTATGTAATCTTGAGGCTTATCTTGTGCCTTTAACTGGGCCATATCTTCTTATTTCTTGGTGTGGATTGTGATTTTTTGTTGGTGTCCTGGCATCTGGCTTACTAGAGTATTTATTCAGGGTGCAATTTTTCTTTTTAGTTTAGGGCTTCCTGCCCTTTCTCCCTTGCTGGTTTTGTAGTAGGAGCCAAAGATGTAGTTGGTGCTATAAGTTGTGGAGGCTCAAGCTGCCTTCATTGCCCCAAGGACCAATGAGGCTTCTCCCAACTTTCTCCTTTGCCAAGGTATGGACAGAGCCACAGCTTTGTGGAATAACCCAACTCATGCAGGCCTATTCTGTAGTTGCCCAAAGAGACTGATGAAGCTTTAAGCCCCTTTCTATCTTGCCTGGAAGATGGATGGAGCTGCAGGTGTCGGCAGCCATCTATGCAGTGCAGGTCCAAGATGACCACAGTTGTCCAGGTAGACTTCCAATTATTCAATCTGTGCCAGGTAATGTACCTGCAGTTACCTAGACAGGCTGGTGTAGGAGCCATCAGCTTCCTCCCTGCTAGAGGTGGGGCTGAAGCCTATGCTAGGGCTGCAAGCCAGTCTGGGTGAAAGAAACCACTCTCTACAGTCATTGTGATTTTCAGACCCCTGGCTTCCCCTCATGCTGGGGGTGGAGTAAAAATGGCAGCTACCGGCCTCCTTCTGACAGGGACAGTCTCAAACTTTAGCTGTTTTTAGGGTTACACTTTAGCCAACCAAATTTAATGACCAGTAGCTGAAATCAGTGGTCAACTGTCTCTTCCTCCTCTGTTTTTTGGAAAACAGAGTTTCCAATTCCTGCCACAGAGTACCTCCTGGGGTGGCTTGCACTGCCAAAGTAAAATGATCACCCGCCTCCACGCGACTGGCCTGTAATTTCACAGAGATCCTGGCACAGCTCCTTTCAGCTTCCTCCCTGCCTGAGATGGGCCTGGGGCTTAGGCTAGAGTGGCAATCTGATATAGATGGAAGAAAGCCAATCCCTACCAGCACTGTGATTTTCTGTCAGCCCCACTTCCCCTCATGTCAGGCATGGAGTTAAGATGGTGGCCACTGGCCCCTTTCTGACTTACAGAGGTTCAAACTTTAGCTGTTCTTAGTATTATACTTTAGCCTGCTGAATTTACTAATCAGTAGCTGAAGTTGGTGCCCAACTGTCTCTTCCATCCACATTTTGGGAAGGGGTGCTTTCAATTCCAGCCACAGAACAGTTCCCAAGGTGACCTGTGACTCCAATGGAGGATGGGCACTGGTCTCCATGGCATGGAGTGTTCTTCTTAGGAATCTTCTCTGTAAATGGGCAGTCTCTTCTTTACATTCTTTCAAGGATGATGTAGGATGCACTTCTGGTCTCCTGGAACCCCCAAACAAGTGCTGTAGATAGCTCTGGGAGATCCTCAACTGCCCCATAACAGGAGCTGTTTCTAAGAGCTATTTACTATGCCACCGTCTTGCTGGTTGTCTCAATGTTGAATATTTTTTCATGTGTTCTTTAGGCATTTGTATTACCCTCTGGAAAAATGTTTGTTAAAATATTTTGCCCATTTTTTAAATTAAGTTGTTTGTATTTTTATATTTGAGTTGTCGTATTTCTCTATATATGCTGAATATTAGACCCTTGTTCAATATGAAATTACTAATTGCTTTCTCCCTTTGAGTAGGCTGCCTTATTACTTTCTTGACAAAATCCCAAGAAGCACGAAAGTTTTTAATTTTGAGGAGATTCCATTTATCTCATTTTTCTTTAATTGCCTGTGTATTTGGTATAAAGTTTCTGAATCCACTGCCTAACATAAGCTGTCAAACATGCTTCTTTACATATTTTTATAGAAGTTTTATCATCCTGGCTCTTCTATTTTGGTCTTTGATCCATCTTGAGTTGATTTTCTATAGGGTGTGAAATAGGGATCATCTTTCATTTTTTTGAATATGATTTTCAAGTTTTTGCAACACCATTTGTTGAAGAGACTAATCTCTCCCAGTTGAGTGAACTTGGCAGCCTTGAAAAGTATCAGTTGTCCACAGATGTATAGGTCTTTTTCTGAAGTCTCAATTTGGTTCCTTTGGTCAGTAAGTCTATCTTTGTGCTGATACCATTCAGTTTTCACCACTATAACTTTCTGATATGCTTAAAAGTCAGGTACTGTGAGTCCTGCAACTTTGCTTATCTTTTTCAAGAAGTTTTTCACTATTCAGGCCCCTTACCCTTCCAAATAAACTTAAAAAATGGCTTTTTGATTTCTGCACCAAAAAAAAAAAAATTTGGGATTGTGTTGAATCTGTAAATCAAATTGGGTAGAATTCACAGCAATATTTAATCTTCCAATCCATGAACACAGAAAGTAATTTTATTTATTTAGGTCATCTTTGTTTTCTTTTAGCCATTTTGTGTAATTTTCTGAGCACAAGTCCTTTACATCTTTGTTAAATTTATTCCCTTATATTTGGTTCTTTTAGTTGTTATTGCTTTTATTTTAGTTCTTTCTTCCATTTTAATTTATTTTTTATTGACGTATATCTTTCATACATGAACATGAATAAACAATAAGTGTATTGTAAAGATTGTGACATTACAAAATAAACACACAGAAATTCATACAGGGATCTTATACATCACCCTTCTAACAACACCTTGTATTCTTGTGAAACATTTGTTACAAACTATACAAGAGCATCGTCAAATATTACTACTAACTATAGTCTCTATCTAACATTTGGTGTATTTTACCCCAAACCACCCTATTTTTTAAAAGTATGTTTTTATTACAGAGCCTGTGAACTTACAAAAAAATCATGCACATATAGAATTCCCATACAACACCACTTCACCAACACACCACACTGTAGTGGAACATTTGTTACAGATTCTAAGATATCATCAGACTATTACCACCAACCATAGTCCATAGCATACATTTAGCACACTTTTTCCATAAACCTCCATTTTCAGCACAGTACATCTTTGGCATTGATGCATGAATATTATCGTATTTCTGTTTACCACAGTCTATAGGTCACACCAGTTGTAGTTTTATCAGACTTCTCCACATTCCCACCACCCTGCAATAGTGATGTACATCAGCTCTAGCTCACAGAAGGACACACTTGCATTTGTACACTCAACCACAATTTTCATCCACCTCTGGGTTCACTGTGTTATTCAGTCCCTAGATGATACTTTAGCTTTCTTTCAATTAATGTTTACTTCCCTAGACCACCCTTTTCAGCCACAATCCCATTTACAAATCACCTGTTACTCACTATAATGTGTTACCATCAACTACATTTATTTCCACAATTTTACAGTCAATTAAAACTTCTACATACATTAAGCATTAGGAGTTCTTCTCAACCCTCCTCTTATCTTTTAATAACATATAATCTAGGTTTTGACTCTGTGTGTTTATTCTTCATATTTAGTTCATATTATAGAGACCATGAAATATTTGTCCTTCTGTGTCTGGCTTACTTTGCTTAGTATAATGTCTTCAAGATAAATCCATATTATCAAATGTGTCCCAATTTCATTTCTTCTTACTGCAGCATAGTATTCCATCATATGTATATACCACATTTTATTAATCTATTCATTGATTAATGGGCACTTGAGTTGTTTCCATGTTTTAGCAATTGTGAATAACACTGCTATGAATGTCAGTGTGCAGATGTCTGTTTGTGTCATAGTTTTTAGTTCTTCTGGATATATTCCTAGTAGAGAAATTGCTGGATCATATGGCAGTTCTATATTTAGCTTCCTGAGAAACTGCTAAACTGTCTTCCACAGAGGCTGCACAATTTTACGATCCGACCAACAGTGAAGGATTGTTCCTATTTCTCCACATTTTCTCCAGCACTTATTTATTTATTTTTTTAATAATGGCTATTCTATTTCGTGTTAGATGACATCTCATTGTTGTTTTGATTTGCATTTCCCTAATAGCTAGTGATATGGAACTTTTTTTTCATGTGCTTTTTGGCCATTTGTATTTCCTCTTTGGAGAAATGTCTATTTAAACATTTTGCCCATTTTTAAATTGGATTTCTTGCTCTTTTATTGTTGAGTTGTATGATCTCTTTATATAGAATGGAAATCAAACCCTTATTGGATATGTGGCTTCCAAATATTTTCTTCCATTGAGTGGGCTGCCTTTTCACCTTCTTGATGAAATTCTTTGAATCACAAAAGAGCTAAGTTTGAGGAAGTTCCATTTATCCATGTTTTCTTTCATTGTTCATTCTTTTGTTGTAAGATTTAAGAATACACCAATTACCATGAGACCTTGAATATGTTTCTCTACATTTTCCTCTAGGAGTTTTATGATTTTATATTTGAATCATTGATCCAATTTGAGTTAATTTTTTATAAGATATGAGATAGGTGTCCTCCTTTTTCATTTTGGACATGGATATCCAGTTCTCCCAGCACCATTTGTTGAGCAGACTTTTCTGCCTCAGCTAGGTGGGTTTGAAAACCTTGTCAAAAATCACTTGACCATAGATGTGAGGGTCTGTTTCTGAACCAACAGTTCGGTTCCCTTGGTTTGTGTGTATATCTTTATGCCAGTACCATGCTGTTTTTACTACTATAGTTAGTCAATATGATTTAAAGTTTGGAAGTAAGAGTCCTCCAACTTCATTTTTCCTTTTTAAGATGGTTCTGGCTATTCAGGTCCTCTTACCTTTCCAGATAAATTTGATAATTGTGTTTTCCACTTGTTTAAAAAATGCTGGTGGAATTTTTATTTGGATTGTATTAAATCTGTATATCAATTTGGGTAGAATTGACATCTTAATGATATTTAGTCTTCCAATCTATGAGCATGGATTTTTTAGCAATGCATTATAGTTTTCTGACTACAAGTGCTTTACATTCTTTGTTAAGTTTATTCCTAAATATTTGATTCTATTAGTTGCTATTGTAAATGGAATTTTTCCCCTGATCTCCTCCTAAGATTGCTCATTACAAGTGCATAGAAACTGACTTTTGCATACTGATCTTGTATCCTGACACTCTACCGAAATCATTTATTAGCTGAAGCAGCTTTGTTATAGATTTTTTGAGACTTTCTAGATATAGGATTATATCATCTGTGAATAGTGAAAGTTTTTACTTCTTCATTTCTGATTTGCAGGCATTTTCTTTTGCTTGCCTGATTGGTCTAGATAGAACCTCTAGCACTATATTGAACAACAGTGGTGACAATTGGCATCCTTGTCTTCTCCCTGATCTCAACAGAAAATCTTCCAGGCTTTCACTAATGACTACAATGTTAGCTCTGAGTTTTTCATATATGGCCTTTATCAAGTTGAGAAGGTTTCCTTTAATTCCTATCTTTTGTAGTATTATATCAAGAATTATGCTGTATTTTGTCAAATGCCTTTTCTGGATTGATGGATAGGACCATGTGATTTTTCTTCTTTGATTTTTTAATGTGTTGTATATGCTGATTAATTTTCTATTGTTGAACCACACTTACATGCTTTGTATAAATTCCACTTGATCTTGATGAATAATTCTTTTAATCTGTTGTTGGATTCGATTAGCAAGTATTTTATTGAAGATTTTTACATCTGTATTCTTAGAGAAATCAGTCTGTAATGTTCTTTTTCATGTCTTTATCTGGCTTTGGTATTAGGGTGATATTAGCTCCATATAATGAGTTAAGTAGCATTCCTTCTTGTTCAATTTTTTGGAAAACTTTGAGTAAATTGATATTAAATCATCTTTGAATACTTGGTAGAACTCACCTGTGAAGCCGTCTGGTCCTGGACTTTTCATTTTGGGGAGCTGTTTAATGACTGTTTTCATTTCTTTACTTTTGACTGGTTTGTTGATGTCTTTTTATCTTGTAGGGTCAGTGTAGGTTGTTTGTATGTTTCTAGGAATTTTTCCATTTCATCTACATTGTCTAGATTTTTGGCATGAAGTTGTTCATAGCATCCTTTTATGATCTCTCTTATTTCTGTGGGGTCAGTAGTAATATTACCATTCACATTTTTTATCTTATTATTTTGCATCTTCTTTCTTTTTTTCTTAGTCTGGCTAAGGATTTCTTGATTTTGTTAATCTTCTCGAAGAACCAACTTTTGGTTTTGTTAATTCTCTGTATTGTTTTATTTCTTTTCAATTTCATATATTTCTGCTCTGATCTTTGTTATTTCATTCCTTCTACTTGCTTTGGGATTAGTTTACTGTTCATTTTCTAGTTCCTCCAGCTCTGTAGTTAGGTCATTGATTTTAGCTCTTTCTTCTTTTCTAATGTAAACATTGAGAAATATAAATTTTCCTCTCAGCATTGCCTTCACTGCATCCCATAGGTTCTGCTATATTGTGTTCTCATTGTCATTCACCTTAAGATATTTATTAATTTCTCTTGAAAGTTCATCTTTGACCCACTGTTTTTTTAAGAGTGAGTTGTTTAGTCTCCATATATATGTGAATTTTCCCTTTTTCTGTTACTTGTTGATTTCCAACTTTATTCCATTATGATCAGAGAAAGTGCTTTATATAATTTCGATTTTCTTGAATTTATTGAGATCTCCTTTGTGATCCAAAATATGACCTATCCTGGTAAAAGATCCATGAGCACTTGAAAATGGCTGTTTTGGGGTGCAATTATCTGTATAGGTCTATTAGGTTTAGTCCATTCATCAAATTATTCAAGCTTTCTGTTTCTTCATTGTTCCTCTGCCCAGATGTTCTATCCAGTGCTGAGAGTGGTATATTGAAGTCTCCAACTACTTTTGTAGAGATGTCTCTTTCTCCCTTCAGTTTTGCCAGTGTTTGCCTCATGTATCTTGGGGCATCCTAGTTAGGTGCCTATATAATTGATATTCAGTTCTTCCTGGTGAATCATCCCTTTTATTAATATGTAATGTCCTTCCTTGACTTTCATAACAGTTTTTTTAAAAGTCTATAACATCTGATATTAATTAACTACCCCAGATTTTTTTATTATTATCACTGCATATATGGAATTTCTTTTTCCAGCCTTTCACTTTCAATCTATTGGTATCCTTGGGTCTAAGGTGAGTCTCTTGCAGACAGCATATAGATGGCTCATATTTACTTATCCATTCCACCAGTCTGTGCATTTTGATTGAGGAATTTAATCCATTAACATTCAATGTTATTACTGTAAAGGGAGTTCTTATTTCATCCATTTTGATCTTTGGATTTTATGTGTCATTTTATTTTCACCAACTCTTTTAACACTTTTATTTACTGTTACAGTCATCATTTCTATACTCTCTACCAAGCATCATTCTCTTGTCTTTTCTTTTCAGGCTGTAACACTGCCTTTAGTACTACCTGCAAGCCTGGCTTTTTTGTTATAAACTCTTTCAGTTTCTGCTAATATGTGAATATTCTACTCTTGCCCTCATTATTGAAAGATAATCTTGCTGTATATAAAATTCTTGGCTGGCAGTTTTCCTCTTGCAGTATCTTAAATATATCATACCCCTGCCTTCTTGCCTCCATGGTTTCTGATGAGGAATTGGAAATTAATCTTATTGGGTATCCCTTATATTTTATACATTGCTTTATTCTTGCTGCTGTCAGAATTCTCTCTGTCTTTGGCATTTGCAATTCAGATTAGTATGTATCTCAGAGTTGGTCTATTCAGATTTATTCGGATGGGAGTATGTTGTGCTTCTTGGGCATGGATATCTGTGTCTTTCAAATAGGCTGGGAAATTTTCTACCATTATTTCTTCAAATATTCCTTCAGTCCCTTTTCCCTTCTCTTCTTCTTCTGGACACCGATTACAGGTATATTTGTATGTCCCTTGCTGTCATGTGGTTCCCTGAGACCCTGTTCAATTTTTTTTCTTTTCTTTTCTTCATCTGCTCTTTTTTTCAGAGGCCATGTCTTCAAGCTCACTAATCCTTTGTTCTCCTTCCTCAAATCTGCTGTTTTATGCCTCCAGTCTATTTTTAATTTCATTTATTGCACCTCTCATTCCCAGAAGTTCTGCTACTTTTCTATTTATGCTTTCAAATTTTTCTTTGTGCTCCCCATGTGTCTTCTTAATATACTTAATCTCTTAAGCCATCTCATTGAATTTATTAAGGATATTTCTTTGAACATATATCTTTAGTTTTCTCTACTCCTTTATGTCATTTGCAGGCTTATCTTGTTCATTGAACTGGGCCATATCTTCCTGTTTCTTGGTATGGATTGGAATTTTTTGTTGGTGTCTTCGCATCTAGCTTGCTAGACACATTTATTCTGGATGCAGTTCCTCCCTTTATTTTAGGGATTTCTTGTCTTTTCTCTCTTGTTCATCATGTAATAGGAGTTGAGGATGTAGTTGGTGCTGTTAGCTATGGAGGCTGAAGCTGCCCACTTTGCCTCAGCAATTGGTCAAACTTCTCCCACCTTTCTCCTCTGTCAGGGGTAGGGACAAAACTGCAGGCTTGTATAATAATCCAAATTGAGCAGGACAAGACTGTCTATAGTTGCCTGGAGAGAATGAGGAATGTTCAAACCCCTTCTTCCCCTAACTTGGGCAAGGATGGAGCTATAGTTTTGGGCAACAGTCTATGCCATGTAGGTCCCAAATAACCACAGCTGCCCAAGTAAACTGATGAAGCACCAGACTCCCTCTTTTCTGGAGTGTCCAACAATCTAATCCATGTGGGCTAAATATACCTGAATTTCTGTCCCTTCTGCCCTTCAGGGGGTGGAAATGGAATCACCAATGCCCAACAGTTCAGTCCCTATATGCTGAAAGTACCTGCCATTGCCCAGAGAGGCTGAGGAAACACCTGCCCCTTCTTATCCTATTGGGTGATAGGAATAGTTTTACAGGCACACAACAGTTAAGTCTCTGTAGGCCGAAAGTACCTGCCATTGTCCAGAGAGGCTGTGGGGACACCAGACACTTCCTATCCTATTTAAGGTGGTTTTGGATCCATAGGCATCCAACAGTCCTGTCCATGCAGGCTGAAAATGTCTGCCATTGCCTGGAAAGGATGCAGAAACACCAGCTCCCTCTTTTCCTATTGGGGGGTGAGGGGTATTAAATACTCACCAGTCCAGTCTGTGTGGGCCCAAAGCACCTGCAGTTACCCAGGGAGGCTGGGCAAACAAAGCCAATCTCTTGTCTTATTGGAGATGCGGGTGCAGCCACAGGTTCCCAACTGTCAGGTTTGTGCAGGTCAAAAGCAGTTGCCCTGAGAGTCTGAGGGAACACCAGCCCCCTCCTATCCTATGAGGGGACAGAGGTGGAGAATGACTTAAAAGATCTCAATAAACCAGTTCCTGTGCACTGAAAATTCCTGCTGTTACCCAGAGAGGTGGAGGATGTCCAGATCCTCTCCTATCCTATTGGGGTATGGAGATGAAGCCTCAGGTGTGTGACTCTTCAGTCTGTGCCAGCAGAGAGCACCTACAGTTGCCTAGAGAGCCTGGTTCAGATCCCGCTAGCTTCCTTTCGGCTGGAGATAGAGCTGGAGCCTAGGATAGGGCTGCAATCTGATCTTGGTGGAAAGAAGCCAGTCTTAGCTTCACTGGATTTTCAGTCAGCTAGGCTCCCCTCATGCCGGCGGTGGAGTAAAAATGGTGGCTACTGAGCACTTTTTAACTTGGACAGGCTCAAACCCTAGTGTTTCTGGGATTATACTTTAGCCAGCTGAGTCCACTAACCAGTAGCCGAAGTCAGTAGACAACTGTCTCTTCATCCACTGCTTATGCGAAATGGAGTTTCTAACTACATCCACGGAATAGCTCCTGAGGCTGCTTGTGCCACTAGGGTAGAATGGGCACCAGCCTCTGTGGTGTATCTTGCAGTTTCCCAGAGAGATGGTGCAGGTCCCCACAGGTTTCTCCCTGCCAGAGGCGGGGCTGGGGTTTAGGCTAGAGCTGCAATCTGATCTGGGTGGAAAGAAACCATTCACGACCAGCACTGTGATTATCAATAAGCCCTGCTTCCCTTCATGCTGGGTGGAAGTGTCAAAGTGGTGGCTACCAGCCTCCTTCTGACCTGGACAGACTCAAAGTTTAGTTGTTCCTAGGATTATACTTTAGCCTGTAGAATTTACTAAACAGTAGCTGAAGTAGTTGCCACACTGTGTCTTCCTTACCCATTTTTTGGGAAATGGAGCTTCCACCTCCAGCCACAAAGTAGCTCCAGAGGCAGCTTGTGCCACGGGCACTGATCTCTGTGGTGTGGAGGGCTCTACTCATGAATCCCCTCTGGAAATGGGCAGTATCCTCCTTCCATACTTTGAAGTATGTAGGATAATCTTCAATAGACAGGTGATTTAGATAACTCTGCGTGATTATGAACTGCCCTGTAACATGAACTGACTCCAGGAGCTCTTTACTCTGCCACCATCTTGGCTTCCCCCTATCTTTCTTCGTTTTTACTGTGGGCATTTAGGGCTATCATTTCCCTTTCAGCACAGGGTTTGCTGGATCCGATCAGTTTTGATGTGTTGTGTTATCATTTTCACTCACCTTGAGTTATTTGCTGATTACTCTTGCAATTTCTTCTTTGACCCATTGATTATTTACCAATGTTTAAATTCCTTTTTAGGGATTTTTCCAGTTCTCCATCCAATACTAATTTTTAGCTTCATTCTGTTGTTGTCAGAGAAAGTGCTTCATATAATTCCATTCTTTCTATATTCATTGAGACTTGATCTATGCCTTAACATGTGTTCCATGAGTGCTTGAAGAAAATGTATATCCTGATGTTTGAGTGTGAAATATTTTATACATTTCTGTTAGGTCTAGTTCTTTTAACATATTATTCATGATTTCTGTTTCTTATTGATCCTATGTCTAGATGTTTATGTATTGCTGAGAGCGGTGTTCTGAATACCCCCACTATTATTATAGACGCTTCTATTTCCCCCCTCAGTTTTGCCAGAGTTTGACTCATATATTTTGGGGCATGCTGATTAGGTGCATAAATATATGTGATTGTTATTTATTCTTGGTAGAGTGCTCCATTTACTAATATGTAGTGTCCTTTGTTTCTTCTATCAGTTTTGCAAAAAAGTCTACTTTGCCTGATATTTGTATAGCTCCCCTGTGTCCGTTTTTGGTTACTGTCTGCATTGAAAATCATTTTCTAAACTTTTCCTTGCAATCTATTCATTTCCTTGGGTCTAAGGTGTGTCTCTTGTAATCAGCATATAGATGATTATTACATATCCATTCTGCCAATCTGTGCCTCTTAATTGAGGCGTTTAACCCATTAACATTAATATTATTAAGGGAAAGGCCATACTTACATCTACCATTTTATCTTTAGGCTTTTAGATACCATATCTTATTTTTTATTTCTTTTTACCCATTTAGCTACCTTGCTAATAATCTTCCTTTCTACACTGTCCTCCAAACCTCTCTCTTTTGTTTTTCATTTCTGCCTGAATAATACTTTTTAGTATTTCTTACAAGTCAGGACTCTTGTTGGTGAATCCTCTCAATTTCTCATTATCTTTAAATATTTTAATCTCTCTCTCATTTTTTAAAGACAATTTTGCTGGATATAGAATTCTTGGCTGGCAGTTTTTTCTCTCTCAATACCTTAAATATGCTCATATCAGTACCTTTTTGCCTCCATGACTTCAGATGAGAAGTCAATATTCAATCTTATTGAGCACCCCTTGTATGTGATAGATTGCTTTTCTCTTGCTGCTTTTGGGACTTTCTCTTGAACTTTGACATTTGCCAATCTGATTTAGTATGTGTTTGGGAGTAGTTCTCTTGGGATTTATTTTGTTTTTTTTTTTTTGTACATAGCACTTTCTGAAAACATACATCCATTTCCCTCATAAGAGTTGGGACATTTTCAGCAATTATTTCCTCAAACATTCCTTCCATCTCATTTCCTTCCCTTCTCCCTCTGGAACACCTGATAGTGCATATGTTTATGTTTCATGCTGTCATTCAACTTCCTGAGACCCTGCTCATTTTTTCCCATTTTATCCCCTCTATCTGATCTTCTATTTGTGCAATATCAGATACTCTACCTTCCAATTCATTAATTTTTTCTTCTATCTGTTCAAGTCTGCTGTTATGTTCTTCTAGCATACTTCTCACATCTTCTCTTGTATTTTCATTATCAGAAGATCTGTTCTTTTTTCCATGTATGTTTACAGTTTCTTTTCTACACTTACCCGGTGCATCATTAATATCCTTTAACTCTTCCTTCATCTCTTTGAATTGATTTTGAAGATCTGTTTGAACATCTTTGATTAGTTGTTCCAAATTCTACATCTTCTCTGGCATTTTAATTTGTTCCTTTTACTGTGCCATATCTTCCTATTTATTAGTTTGCTGTGCTTAGGCAACAGTTTATATTGATGAATTTATTCTGTTGATCAGTTTCTCTCTCTTGCCAAATGTTTATTATTGTTTGGCTTTGCATAAAGTCTCTTCTCTGATGCTTGGTTCAGCTTATTCTAAATTTTAGAATTTTTCCTGTTTAACTGATACAAACCAGGCCTGTATGAAAGGGCATAGATCAGTTCTACTGAGCCAGATCCTCTCTCTCATTCTCCTCAACCTGCTGTTTCTTGGATGTTGACCTATTTCATTCTCCCAACCGTGTTCCTTCCTAGATGCTGTATTGTGGTCCCCTGGCCTTGTGAATACATGCATTGCTAATTCACTCCCCCCTGTGCCCACCTGTGAGTATATTTGCAAGTAAATCCTCCCACACTTGCCACCCACAAAGCTCATCCTGCTCCCTGCCATGTCTTCTGCACTCAGCATATCCTTATCTGGCCACTGACACTACTCACCCTTTGGCTCCACCACTTCTCTTGCCCTGGTACGGCCCCTGCACTGCTTGCCCTGTGGCCCTGCTACTTCCCTTGTACCAAGTGAGTCCCCCCCCACCCCTTGACAGCCATCCTGTTGCTCACCCTGAGGCCCTGCCACTTCCCCAGTGCCTGGCAATGTCTACATCGCTGGCAGCCCACACTGCTATCCCTGCACCCCTTCTGCTTTCACTATGCCCAGTAAGCCTGCCTGTCTTCTTACCTCTTGTGGAGTACAAGCACACCTTGCTGCTCCCTACTCTACCATCTTGGTTCTGCCTATGATTATTAATTTAAGATTGTCCAAAAGCATTATTTTTTATAAAAATATTTTTGACAATTAGTCCTTTGAGACATTTATGATGTCTCCAATTTTCACCTTCATAAATAACAATTCTGTAAGCAACTTTAGAATAATCTTCAAAGTGCAATATTTTTCAAGTACTAGGATTTCATTGTTATGTATAAATATGCATAAACTTATTTTTCTATATTGTTGGAACTTTGATTAACTATATTTTACTGCAGAATATTAGTGATTATGTATAAATATTCAAGATAAGCAGAAGAATGAGAGTAGTAAAATAAAAATCTTTCTTCCAGTTATTTGAATCAATATTTCTTCTCTACACACATATCTCTTTTATTTCTTGAAATCCTTCCAGAAATTTTCTATAATTTGCAAGTGTGTAGATATGTATGTCTTCTATCTTCCTTTATATCAGTGAGGACAGTATTTCAATGTTGAGGATTGTACAAAAAAAAACAATATGCCTATAGATAATAAGTTTTCTTGTGATAATTTCTAATATCTCTCTTTGTTAGTATGGATACAATTATAATCTTATTTTCATTAAATTGTATTACCAAAATAATTTAAATTTTATGCATTTGTTTTCTGAATATATATCTTTCTGAGAATCATTTGTCTGTTCATCCTTTTCAATCGTTTAATTTATCTAGGATGGGTGTTAATCTAACAACATAGTTATTGCATATGTTAGTGAGAGTTCAGGTACTAAGACCAGGTGTTCTGGGTTCAAATCTGAACTTCACTATTTACTAGATGTTATATTGCTTATTAGATTTAACGATTGGTTCTATGTGTTTACATTTTAAAAATTTCTGTTTAATATAAATTCTATATAAGTCTCAGCCTTCTGTTCTTTTACCACTATTAAAATTTGCTTTTTCTATGTATTTTTATTTATTTTATGATTTTTTTCACGGTCTTTCTTTTGTGTACAATAATTTCTTCTAAATGATCCCCCAGTTTCTTATACATTTTTTTGTTTATTTTCAAAGGAGCTTTAATTTACAGAAAAGTCACATAGAAAATATAAGTGATTCCCCTATATCCCAGGCCCTCTCCTTCTCACATATTTTCCTATTGATAACATTTAACATGAGTATGGTACATTTGTTAC
>JAQZBX010005359.1:0-56699 GCA_029593785.1 Cabassous unicinctus
AGGAACCTGAGATAATTTCAGATTGCTTGGTTTTATCTGACCATGACACCTGTGCCCTCAACCAATTTATCATTCTGAAGGCATACTTGAGGAGGAGAGCCATTTTGGGGTAGAAGAGGAGGTGAGGGAGACAAAGGAGGTGGGAAGGCTCTGGCACTAGTGAAAATTGGGACAACTTTCTAGAATTTAATTACTGACCATTGCACTTTCCAGGTGAACTTCCTCATACACCTATCCACCAGACTGTTTAAAATTATTCTGGCTTTTCCCTTCTTACTTACTTGCTCTTACAGTTACTGTGGTTCCTGCTCCAAAGCTGAGCTTGAAGTTATCAGAGCCACAGTGCTCTGTCTTCCTACACAAACCTTGTCAAGACCGTGGCCAAGAGAATGAGCTGGAGAGACAGGGCAGACCAGCCTTTGGTCCAGGCCAACCCCTCACATGTATGAGCCCTGAGTAACTATTTTAACCTCCTTAATTTGTTTTTAACTTTCACAGTTCCCTCATCTATGAATGAGGGGATTATAATCTGTACTCCAGAGGGTGGTTACGAGGACTAAATGAATTAAGGCAGGAGAGGCATTTAGCACAGTGCTTTGCACAAGTGTTCAACAAATGTCAGTTAATAGATTATTATCAAGAATAATTTTTTTTCAGCTTTTAAAAAAGATGACATATTACTTTAATTTGTCATATTTCCTCCCTGAAATCCTTGACATTCATTGGAACTTTAAATTATATCCAAATGCTCTGTTGTCAACCTGTAAAAGTAGCAATAACTAAACCTTAGGAAATTTCCTTGTAGAAGATACCATCCTGAGAGCACGACTGGGTAGTTTCAGAAAGTTTACTGACTCATAGGATTCGTTTACTACTTTTTATATTGGCTCCTAAGACAAAATGAACAACGAATGATCAAATATTATGGGTGGGGACTCAAAACACAAAATAAGAGAACTCAAAACAAAAGCAGAATGGTAGGAGGAATTTAGTATAATGAGTTGGTGACTTTTTCTTGTAGACAACTATAACTTACTTGGCTTTACATTGAGTTTGGTCCCAGATCCGAAGAAAAATCTGTTAAAATTGTGCACTGTGTTTACTATCATTACAAAAAGTCCCTTGGGGGCTTCCTGAAAGGGAGTTATCCAGCGATGAGAGCTGCCTTCAATGAGTACCCAGGCCAAGGCTAATCCAACCCCACCAGTTCTTTGCAATTTCCCTGGAAAGTTCGAGAACTAAAGTGAGGAATGTGTTGAGAAGACATTCATTATCAGAGACAGGCAAGAAAAGGGCAACAGATTTTCTTCAGTGGTTTTATCGATTTCTTTTCTTTAGCTTTCTGCCTGGGTTCATCCTTGTCTCCGCCTCATTCCATACACAATCTTTGAAACAAGGACACAGCAAATAAATGCTCTTGACTTTTTTTTCTTTTTCTTTCTCTAATTGTAAATGAAAATTCTCCTCAGGTATACTTGACTGTGAGGAAAACCCTTATTCTGCCTGTAGTTCCAGGGCTATCTGAAATCTTCTCTTCCTTACTCTGTACCTGGATCTGTGTTGTACTTGGCAACTAGACCTGAGCTTCTCTTAATGACATCCTAAACTATATCAGCTAACTAGTTTTACGCCATACCTATGATATGACAAGACTACTACGCCCTATCTGACAAGGTACCTACAATATATAACCACATTTACTTTATCATCCACAGTGACACACACAGGCCCCTTTCTGGTCCCCACAAATGAAACGCTACACTTTGACCATTTTTTTCCCATCCTGCCTGTGTAGTCCCTTCAGGAAGAAAAAAAAGCCTGCAGTGTTGGCTGTCATTTGCAAGTCTAGATGAAACATTATTTATGGACAAAATATTTTGCTGACAATTTCAAGAGAAAGGAAACCTCAGTGCCAACAGTTAGACGCCCACAGTTTGGATTTAAACAAATCTCAACAAATGAACAGTTATGAGAAAGAAAATAGAGGTGACTTCAGTCTAAGCCAAGTAATTATAATACTTATGCAGTTTTGGAGGGCAAGGGGCTTCCTTGTTCTCACTTGTAGAAATGATAAGCAATGTGTTACGGGAATGCTTAGCTGTAAGGGCACCAGTGAACTACAGAATAGCGACTCATTTAAATATCTTAAATAGACACCTTTGTGTTTAGCAACTTCAAGACTAAAAATGCAGCTGACCAATTATACTTGGCTTAAGATCCTGGTAAAACCATCTTGGAGCATTTGGTCTGCTCCTAGTGCAAATATTACGAGCAACAGAAGGTTGTTTTTTTTTTTTTAATGGAATTTGCTCCTTTTATTCAGCAACTCTTCTAGGTTAGCTGGTTCCTTTACTCATTTTCATCCACTTCCATCCCAAACTTAGCCAAAAGACTTCTCTTTCTCTTCTTAGTCTTTGAAAGATAATTCTCCTCTCACTTCACCCCTTAAAGTATGGATTGTTGATGTCTGTTCCCCATTCTCCACCCTAGGCCAATTAAACTACATAGACATACAGTATACATTGAGAGATGAATAAATCAGTGTGAATAGTAAGTATTTAATTGTGGAGGCCTACCAGGTACAACCGTCACTTGGGTCCCAGATCCAAAGGTCAGTTGCCAGCCTGAACTAGAAGATACACTGTGATATGTCCAACAACAAAAACCCGATCAGACGACCAGGTTGGCAGAACACAGAGTACAGAGGATTAAGACTGTATCGTTGGTCCAACTAGGTTTGGTCTGGACTAACCGAATTGCCTGTCTACAAATCCTAAATAAATCCTTCTTTGTCATTAAAATCCCATTTTCTTTTAGGGAATCTTTGCTTTCCACTTTCCATTACAGAGTTCTAAGCCTCAGACATATGATTTCAATATCTACAGATTAAGTGTTCTCTGATTTTAGTTGTCAAATCAATGTACACATCTTTTCATCTAAAAAGACTCATAAAGCCCAGGACAGAGAATATTTCTCCTCCGCTGTGGGCACCACTGGGTCAAGCCTCCAGGAAAATGCCCAGATCCTCTAGTCCTTCTTAGACTGAGCCTACAGAATCTAAATAATGTATAGAGCTGGTGTATCCAGTTAGTTTGGTCACTAGCTTGATACTGATAAAATAATTTTATAATGATCAACTTATCAGGGCAATTGCTAGTTTTCCACTTCCGTTTGAGCTATTTCCTTTCTCACGACTAAAGAAAGAAGTATCTATGCTGATTTAACTGCTAAAGAACTTTAAAACTGCAACAAAAATCAATAATACTATTTCCTGAGGCAGTGAGGATGGCACACAAGGGTCATGCCCAAGAGGGATCAGGGTGTGGGTCGTCCTGTCCCAGAGGACAAATGGGATCCAGCTCTAGGATGTAAGTTCCCTGAGGGCAAAGTCTGTGTTGCGTTTGTTACCTGCTGGATCCCTGGTCTGAGGACCAAGCCTGGTGTATAGTAGGTGCACAAGAAATATTTGTCAGATGAATCCTGCTGACCCCTCAAACTTCAGGCCGGAGGATTAATATAGGGCCAGTTTGGAAAGCTAGCGATGTTAAGTTCTAGTCTTCTCTGGGCCATTGGCTAGTCAGTCTGCTCCCTGGGCCTCAGTTTCCTCATAAATGGAGACAGAGAGGATGATTTCAAGAGATCTCTCAGCTCCATGAGGCTATGTTGTACACATTTTTGGCCTAAAGTCCCAGAAGTGGAAATGTCCCAAAGCACTCATGAATGAACTTCTATTTTAGTGATTTTCAGACTTTGGAAGAGAATAAGCACATTTATGTTGGCCAACGATTACTATTTACAAAGTTCCTTAAAAAGGTGGCATTTTTTTTTAGGCAAAGAAGATAGTGCCTTTGAGGACTTGTTAAGGAATCAGGAATCTTGTTACTGATTATTGCACAAATCCAGGGCTACGGAGCCTAGCCGACACCCCAGGAAGGCAGTCACACATCTTTAGTCCCGCTGCAAATACTCTGGGAGCAATTCCCAGAGACACCCGTACACGGCCCATTTTGCACCCAGATGCCAGGGAGACTTTTGGTCTTCTTCTATTCAACACTCATTCACCTTCTGTAAACATTCTTCATATAGTGAATAATTGGCTCTAAATCAGCCCTTAATCCACAGACATTACTTTATCTAGGGATACAATTTTGTACTTACTGGGCTTCACAGATAACTTGGTTCCCTGTCCGAAGATAAGCTTTCCTCCCTGGTTATAATTCACACTGTGTTACATATCCTGTCAAAAACACGTCCAATCTGCCTGCACACATTTCTAATCCTCTGCCCCGCAAATCCACGGCAGATCTCTCCCACACTGCAGCATGAGTCATGGCGATCCTTCTTACCGTAATTTTTTTCTTACAAGGGGAATGAGGGTAGTCATGTGCAGGATAAAGAAAAATGAGGATCCCTATTTATCCTAAAATGTTCCTGTTTAACACCAAACAGATCTCTCATCTTGGTTTAGTGGCTCTGAGTGCTGCTGCCTAGGGAGATGGCTTCCTTTCGAATGTGTTTCTCCTAGTCTCAGCCAGAAATACTTGGCACACAGGGGTTAAAATTAAGGGCAGGAGAGGCCCCAGGGGATAAGGCTTACCTGGGATGACCATAACCCGGGTCCCTGCTCCAAAATTCAATTTTCCCCAGCTGTCAGTTGTCACACTGTGACAAACACCTCTACAAAATGGCTTCCTAAGAGAAGACAGCTGCTAAATGAAGACAAAGTGCTCAGGGGGAAACAATCTTGCTATAAAATGAGGTAACTGCATGATATGAGATATAAGCTTTTCCCCCCTTCCCTTCTAATTTCTCTTCTTTCGAGACACTGAGGAGGATGTATGCAAAGAGCTGCAGCTCCTGCACAGCTGGACCTGAGAGTGGGCCGCTTGAGGGGATGAAGTCTGGCACCCTGGCTATAGTCTCTGCAGTGTAAAGACCCACCACATCTAGGATTTGCATACTTCTAAACCCAGTCTCCAGTCTTCAGCATCACTACCGCTGCTGACAACTGCTACCCTCTCAATTAAATGACCTGTGTTTTAAATTCCCCAGGCCAGTGGAAAACTGCTTCAGGATCCCCAGGTTCTATTCCTGTTGAAGTCTATCAGTCACTGGCCTCTGCTTGCCTCAGTTTTCACATCTAGCACACAGGAATGACTCCACTGGAGTCTCCTTCTAAGGAGGACCCTGCCACCAGGAAGTCTGATGGAGTGGACCCCAAGCTGGGCTATCTGTGGGGCCCGGGTGAATTTCTTCCCCTCCACCCCTCCCAAGGCTCTTTGAGGATGAGGAAGATGACCAGGTGCTGGGCCGTGGTCTGCTTGCCTCTTTAATGTCCTTCTGAGCAGAGGGTGCCTCCATGGAAAAGACAGCTGGCCTTCCTCTCTGAGATCATCGTATTCAGTGCATAGTTCAAATTATATGCCACTTACTTGGCTTGACAAGCAGCCTTGTCCCCTTCCCAAACATAAAGGAGAAGCCTTGTCCTTCTGCACAGTGGTTATCTTGGCATCAAAAACCTGCCAGCTCAGCACCCCCACCCCAAGCCCTCCCGAGAAGGGAAACCTCCAATGTATTTCCACCGGTGTTATTCACACAGGTCTGTGCTTTTTCTCCCTGAGTAGGCGAACCTCCCCGCTCCACACTGTCCTCAAGTTTCTTCCCTCACTCCCTGTCTACCTCCCCGTCCACTGCCACTCCTGAGGTCACAACCACTCCAGCTGACTCCCAAGCTGAGGCCTGTTCTCCTCTCCTCTCCCGTCTTATCCGTACTTACAGGGCAGCACGGACAACCTGGTTCCAGAACCGAAGGTCAGAACCTGGGCAAAGCTATTCCCACAGTGTTTCTGGGCTCAGCCAAAAACCCCCAGCACTTCCTCCCCACATGTCAGGGCATCTCAGCAGCACAAACGATCTAGCGCCTATGCTTTTGATTTTAGGGTGAAAAAGCCAGCCTATTTATCCTGAGAAAAAAGGGAATTTGGGACACTCCAAGCACAGGTTCCAAAATTTTAGCCCAGCAAACCCCTGTGTCCCCAAGGATGTAGCTCTGCATTAATGAGCCAGAGTCTTTTCACTGACAGAGTCTTCGGGGGCTGGAAGAGGCTTAAAGAGGTTCTCTCATTTCTCCTCCTGCCCTGAGGCAGGGCTGCATTTCAGTCACCCTTGATAGGAAGGTGTCTATCTCCTTTCAAAAACCCTCTAGAGAAAGTGCTCTGGCAGCCACTCCTGACAGCTCATTTTCACTGTTCAAAAACCTATTAGGAAGGTTTTACCACTAACCTAACTCCCTTCCTCTTGCAGAATTAGCTGCGCCATGCAGTCTGGATCCTGGTGGAGCTGGAGAACGGAGCCCTGCCCCCGTCTTCTCTTAACACACACTTTCCCAGATTAAGTAAGATCCGTGATCCACTTTACCCTCCACCTCTTTTCTTCAAAACCAACTGCCCAATTTGTTTGCTTAGACTTTATTTATCCTCCATCTCTGGGTTTGAGAGCTCAATTTGGGGCTGTTTTCAGGTGTCATATTTCTCATAAGCTTCACTACCCAGAAGTGCAGAAGGGCCATTTTGGGACAGGTTGTCCTTCCTTGTGAAGCTCCCATCCTCTATCCGTCCCTGTCCCTCCGCATGGGGACCTTTCTCTAGGGAAGGGGCTCGGGGTCTTTTGGAGGAGACATCCTGGGGCTTCTGTAGCCCTCACCCAGCACTACCATAAGCCGCATTCCTGCTCCAAAGGTTTGTGTATAGCCTGAGACCCAGAGCCATGCAGCTCTCTGAAGAAACCTCTCCCTTGCCTCTGACAGTCGGATGATTTTGTATTTAAATTAGCCAGGTTTCTTTCTATTTCCATTTAGACACTTTCAAATCCCAGGTGAAGAATTTCGTAGAACATGGTGACATTCCCCATCCACCCCCCTACCCCCAATCTAGCTCTTTTCCTGATGCATGACAGAGCCTTGACAGAAGAGCCTGAGAGGCAAAATGAAAGCTCAACTTTGTATTTATCAATATTATTAATAGCTAGAGTTTAATGAGCTCTTTTTTATGTTCTAGGCACTATGCTAAATCCTTTAGCTGTATTATTTCACTTATTCCTTATATAACTCAACAAGGCAGGTGTGTTTTTATTCTCACTTTATGGATGGGGAAACCGAGGCTCAGAGAGGTTAAGTAACTTGCCCAAGGTCACACAGCTAGTAAAGTAGTAGATCAAGGACTTGAATTCAGGGTTTTCTGTCTCCAAAGTTCATGTTACACAGCCTAATCCCTAATGGCTTGGGTTCAAAATGCCCAGAGAGGGGCACATGGGATTTCAGAGGTGCTGCAGAACTAGTCTCAGGCTGAGCTTCACATTTTGAAGTTTCATTCTCAATTTAGATACCAATAATTCAAGGGATTCTTTTCAAACAGAGAATGAAATTGCATTAGGAGGAACTAAAAGAGATGTGACGAAGTACTTTCTGGCAGAAACTGTTGTGTCATTTTGGAATTGATTACAGAGAGGAGTTGAGGAATGCCCTGCCCTAGACCATCTGATGGAGCCAGATCCCCTCCCATTTGGTCAGGGAGCCTGGTGTGGTGGGGCACTTGGTGACCTATGGAGGGTTTTCCCGGCATCCTCATTGACTCAATTATTGTTTATATCTCTGTTTCTTTGAAAATGTTGTGTATGCTCCCGAGAAGCCCTCAGCATGAGCTAGAGCAAGTGTGTGTGTGTGTGTGTGTGTGTGTGTGTGTGTGTGCGCGCGCGCGCGCGCACATCTCATCTTAAGGAAGAGAAGAGAACCAACTCTTTCTGCTCTGGGGAAAGAACATTAATAAAGAGCCCAAACAGATGCACAGGATTAAAGTGTTTTTCAAACTGATTATTTGATTGAATGCCCCTAAAGACCCAGCCAAAGAGGAACACAACTTACTTGGCTTCACAATGAGCATGGTCCCGTTTCCAAAGGTTAGTCTGTCTGCATTGGTGTTACACAGTGTTCAGCACTATTGCAATAACCTTGACTGGGGCTTCTAGGAAGACAGGTGGAGGTGGGGGAGGCAAGCAGGCAAACAAAACCTGAAATGACTGCCCATGGCCAAAACAGCCTCCTTGTAATTAGGTTAAAGCATGTGATGAATACTAATAACTAGCAACTTCCCAGCCTGATTCTATTTGCTGTAATTTCCTTTGAAAGAATGGGCCTTGGCAGGAGCAGCTCCTGGGAAATTCACTCCAAGTGGCTACTGCTAGGTCTCCTGGGATCCTGCCTTATTTGTTACTCCTGCAGGCTCTTTGCCTATTTTCATTCAATTCCTGCCTTTCCCCCTTCTTGCCCTAGACCTTCCTCCACATGGAGGTTCACACATTTTCTCAGGGAGAGACTACATGGCTAATAAAAGCCCAAGTACAATGCCCCCAGGAATACGTGCGTTAATAACTTTGTTTTCCAACTGGTATCACGAACCACCCAACAGAAACCAAGTAAAGAAAACACCACCTGTGTTTTGACAGCTTCTGCATGATGGAAGATGGGCTTCTTGGGAAGAATAATTAGCCAGAAAGAAGAACTTACTTGGTGTGACCGAGAGTTTGGTGCCTCTCCCAAAAGTGAGTTGGTAACTCCCAGAGTACGCACAGGGTTTCCTTTCTTTGCAAAAACCCCACAGATGCTCAGAAAATCAAACCACTTATGGCACAGGAGCAGCCCTGACAACAATCACAGTAACCAGATGATGAGCAAAGAGAAGGCTATGACAGAGGCTTGCCATGAAGTAGACCTTCCCTTCGAGTCCTACAGAGACTTGGCTGGACTCCCAGAGGTCATCTGGTCTGTCCTCCTGTCTTTGGGCAAGGTATTCTCTGACCAAAGCCCTGTCTAGTGTTTAGGAGCTCTCCTTTGCCAAAAGCCCTTGCATTCCAGCAGTTGTTCCTGATATCTAACTGAAATCCTGCAAGCTGTAGTCTGAGTCCTTTGCCTCTTGAGCATTCCTCCTTAGAGACAGGAGATTTCACATCAACATAGAAACTTTTCACAACACATTAAACCAGTCACAGTGATCGCTTTTGGGGAGGAAACTGATATTGTAGGAAGGGGGAGATTTATCTGTAATTAGAATTGTTTTCAATGAGAAATTTTTATGTATTACTTAGGCAAGGTAAAGTAGTAATAACATTAAGTAGAAACGGCTATGTACTTAAAAATGGCTCTTCAATCTCAGGCAAAACTTTCTGTGCTTCCCAAGGCTTAGGAGCCTCAAGTTCTCTGACCTAGGGTTTTGGTCTCCTGAGACCAGAGGAGGGATCCCTGGGCCAGGATGTGGGGTCAGAAGAGGCTGGAGGTGCTGAGGCCAGACCGAGATCCAGGGCCCAGCTCTGTGCTTGCCCACGATTGTCCAGTTGGCTTTTGAATTATGCCAGAGTAACTTGTTCATCTGGATGCTCAGCATTAACTGCCCAGCTCCTAACAGAACACCTTGGGGGCAAAGTATTTCTAGGTACTACTGGGCACACTGACAAATCATTTAAGGGAAGGAGCCATTGCTGATCAAAATTAGGGATGGCCAGGGACACTTACTTGAAATCACAGAAAGTCTTGTGCCTTTTCCAAAAACAATCTGCCTGCTTCCTGAATTCCCACAGTGATTGCCTCTGTAACAAAAACCCCGAATGCCTGGCCTGATATTTTCCCTGGACCTTTCCACTTGTTAACCCTCATTCCTAGTAAAAATACCATGAAATATCCCCACTAACCATAGTTTTTATTTTCTCATAGTACATCTCTGTCCCATTCTCCAGGATCCTGGACACAAAGTATGGTATAATTAAGATGCCTCTGGCTTTGCCTGTCTACCCTGCTGATAAGAACTTCCATACACAGAGTGGTGGCCCAAGAATGCATTTCTGAACTGCCTGCAAACTTCCAGCTTATTGTTAGCTTGTGAAAAATATTCCAAAGGAAACTCCCATCTCTGGCCTTATAATGAACTCTCTATTGTGCTAGAAATAAAAAGGAGTGGTCACTTCTCCTAAATTAAGAAAATGATTGGGAAAATGGCAAAGAGTGAGAAGACAACACAAAAAGCTGTTCTTGGCCGATATACCATCTTTGTTGCCTCTAGTCTTAAAGGAGCCCTTAAGAAAAAAATTATTTCCCACCCATCCCTGAAACAAGGGAAACGAGAAGGCATGGGGCATTAGAGCCAAGAACATCAGCTGAGACCAAACAGAGGAAAAGTGGGTCCTTTTATGAAGGGTGGAAGGAGAGGGGTCATAGGTAGACTGGAGTCATTTCCAAAATCAATTTAGTTGGAGCCAGAAATCAGACTGGATTTAAAAATTCGTCTGAACAAAGTCTACTGGGGGCTAAGCCCAGGAGGAGAGACTTGAAGATGAACTCTGGACAAAGTTTCATGATTTTTTACTTTTTATAATATACAAACAATGGAAAAGATAACTGATATTTTAGCAGCAGAATGGCAGCAGCAACTTTCCCTGCTCCAGAGGGTAAGAATTTGGTAATTGGCTAAGCTGTGGGAGGGCTGAACACCAGGCCTCCCCAAGAGTCCCCATGTCTTAGAGCCTAGAAAACTTTCCCAGCCAACACCAGAAACAATGGACTCAATCGCAGTCAATATCAGAAAATCACATGAATGGCACTTACTGGGGAGAACATGAAGTTGAATCCCTTTCCCAAAGACGATTCTCCTAGTATTTTGTGCACTGTGATTGGGACCATAGCAAAAACCTCTAGTGACTCTTTTCAGGAAAGCCACACATCCTTTGATGGATATTTCACCTTCATGGGACTTACAGATTCCCACATTGTCTCTTCTACTATAATAAACAGGCCTCATTATCTGTTCAACCATCTTTCTCTGTGTCTCCTGATTGTTTTGCTTGAATTTTATGCTGCTTATTGCAAATGCACAGAGAGGAAATTGAATGACCTCATTTGACACTGAGAGTGAATTATAAAAGCAACAATTCCACAGACTCCTTTCTGATTTCAAACACAATTCTATTATGCTACTACAGTCAAAAAATGGTGGGGCAGACAGTAACTGAGCTAGAAATCCACTCATCAAAGCCCAAACAAGGTCAGGAACAGGAATGGGAGGCTTCAAATATACATCTAGTTTCCCACACTTGAGATGGATCTGAGCTCTAAGTTTTTTTTTTTTTTATTGTTGTTTTTTTAGGTACTGGGGCTGGGATTGAACTTGGGACCTCAGATGTGAGAAGCCAGTGCCCAACCACTGAGCCACATTGGCTCCCCTGAGTTGGTTTTTCCATTTGTTTGCTTGTTTGGTTTTTTTTTGTTTTTTGTTTTGTTTTTAGGAGGCACCGGGAACTGAACCAGGGACCTCCCATGTGGGAAGCAGGCACTCAACCACTTGAACTACATCCACTCTGCCCTAAGTTCTTTTTTAAAAATTATTGTTTATTATTTATTATTTATTTTTATTTTTCACCCTAAGTTCTTGAGTGGGCATTTGACCAAACCCTGAGGATAATTCGCCTCAGGTCAAGCACACGTTGGCTGCACTCATGTAGCCCTGCCATAGTGAAGATCACATTTTGGTCCAGAGGTATTCTAGCCTTTTGGGAAATGTTCTTCTTTTACAGCCCAAGGAAATCATCAAACCACTAACAGACAGAAACTTATGCCACCACTTCTCACCCTGACTGGATCCTTGTTTGACTCACAAAAAACCAAGCCCCAGAGTTTGCTCTTCTTCATCTACCTGAACTAAAAGATTCTCTTCATCACAGTCATTAAAAAGATTAGTATAAGTTGGTCATGTTTACTAGATCAAAAACAAACTTATGGAGTCATCTAGCCGCTTCCTTGTCTTTGAACATTTCCCATAGAGAAACTATTCAAAAACAGCCTGTCTTATTTTAAAGCTCTTTGGACCAGTCATTCCATAATCTTAATTCTAACCAACCTGTTGTAGTTTAATAACCCAGTTAGTCAACTTGACAACACTTGCCATTTACTTTTTTTTTTTTTTTGACTGACGTTTGGATGCATCCTGCTGTTCCCCAATGGCAGTGTGGAGAAGCTGACACTCAAGGAGCAGCCCCAGGAATACCAGGCCCCTGAATGCCTCATTTTCTTCCTCCCCAAGGTGGTATGTTTAAAATTTTACTCTCCATAGAGGAATTGATTACTAAACAAAAATCTTGCCATCATGCCTGCCATTTTGTTTCACTCTGAATTTCCTTTCAGGTGCCATCTGGGATCATTGACTCATCCCTGAATTGTTTTTTCTATCACATTTGAATAGTAAAGCTGGTTTTTCTTTTCTTTCTTTTTTTTTTTAGGTGAAATTTGACATGTATGGAACTAGATGAGGAGATTTGTCAAAACGGGGCATTGTTTGGGTTCCCTATTAGATCTTTTAAAATAAATATATGAGCAGGCATGAGAGACAAAGAAGGTACCTTATAAATACTAGTAGCATTTAAAATGAGATAGACTCACTTTTAATAGAATAGAAGACAAGGTCTGTAGACAAAATCACAGTATACACACAAATCATTACATAACACAGTTTAAGAGAGACTGTGGTAGGAAATAACTCATGGCTCCAATCACTCGTTGGAAGAAAGAAAGCAGAGCCACTGTGTTAAAGGTGAATTGGGATGGTTTCATTATTTTGCATCTGTTTATCCTTATTGCTCTATTCTCAACAATCGTGAATGTTTCAAGTATTTGCCAAAGTCATTTCTGAAAAGGTACATTTGTTCATATATTAAATTAAATCTCCACTAAATTCACAGGATTTATTTGTTTGGTCAAATATAAATAGAACATGGTCACTTACTGGGCTTCACCACCAGCTGGGTTCCATTTCCAAAGAAGAGTCTGGCGTTATTATCCCCACAGCACTTCCTGCCTTTACTGAAACCCCTCCTCACCTTTCCCCATCTGCTCAAGGAAGAGTAAAACCCAAACAAACACCAGTCACTGTGGGAAGGGGCAGTTGGACTCTCCATGATTTTTTTTTTCTGCATCTCTAGGAGATGGCCTTTTATGATAGGAAGAAAATATTGGTTCTACTACATAAAACAAACCATTTCTTCTTTTAAAAAGACCAAACTTATGAGCTTTAAAAACCCTTTTGTATTTCTAGGCTTAAGTCTGCCAAAACTGAATCAAATGATTTGTTAACATCTCTTGCTCCCATACGTGCGCGCTCAGTGTTAGACACGCAGGTCTGAAGGGATGACACCTTCCTCTATCCACAGGAACGCTTTCCAGCTACAGAGCCATCTGATCTCACACCTGGACTCTACCCAAACTCCAGGGTCCTGTCCCCTACTCACAAGTCAAGATGAAAGCTTTCCCACTGTTGAATAGTGCTTATGTCATAGCCTAGAAAACATTGTATGAGGGAAGAATAACAAAAGACAAGCTGTCCTATCCTTTCCTAAGGAAGCTCCATGCTGTTTCAGCGAGAAAGGTGCTGAGAGTTACGACAGCCTTAAGAAAGTTCAGTCCTGAAATAAATGGAAGAAATGAACATTTTTTTCTGTTATAAAAATATTGCATCCTAAAGGCAAGGATAAGGCCACACAAGAGCTCCTTTATCACAAAGCTGCGCATTGGCTGGGTTTTAATATACACTAAGTATCTGGAGAAAAGAAAGGAGTGAGCGTTCACAACAGGGCTGCCAGGTCGCCACTGACTTTCTTGGGTAAAAGTGGAGGTTAAGTGATAGAATTTTGAACTCGGGGAGAGGAGACTTGATCTCATCTCCCAATATGACTATGATTTGTTGATTCTTGGACTTGAGGAGGAACCATTCAAAACTGATTTTATTTCACTCCTTCCAGCCTGGGAGCAGTAGGTGTGAAGAAGAAACATAAAGGACAATCTAGGGACAATGAAAGAGGAAGCAAGTGTAGAAAATGTAGGTAAGATGCTACATGGACCACAGATTTAATACCAAACCTACCCTAAGCCTCCTCTTCCTACTCCCCGGGGGGGTTAGTTTTGCCTGAATTCTCAGTAATCCTCCCCAAGTGAAGCTCTGGAGACTCTTCTGGAAGAAAAATAAGATATATTGGACCTATAGAAGAAGACACTTGGACCAGCTGACTCAGAATTGAATAACTATGTGCACAGGGTTTGTATCTACACATGTAAATGAATGACCAGAGCTGATAAATGGCCCGGAAATAGAGCTTCTAGAAGAAGAAAGCCGGCAGTATTTAGAGAACACTTTTCCCACAGTAGTTTTTCTCCCCGCAGCCTATTTTAACATTAGTACCATTTCCTCTTTGCTGACTGTGGTGTGCCATCCAGGAGAATGGGAAGGTTTGAGGGCCTGCCACCAGCCTGGCAGATCAGGGATGACAGTGAGGGGATGAAGCCAATCTCCAGCCTTCCTTTTTGCTAAAGGGCAGCTGTGACCTCCCACTTGCCCTGGATACAGAATCCACCTGACAAATCCCACTACTCACGTACTTGGCTTGACCGAAAGCAGAGTGCCAGTCCCAAAGATGAGCTTGTTTCCAGCAACCCCATAATCCACACAGCCCTCCAGAGCTTTACAATAACCCTCCCAACAGGGCACGGCAGGTGGGGTGAGAACAGATTTTTGTCTCTTCAGGCTAAGCACACCTGAGTCCCACTGCTGCAAAAGCCTTTCCTTGGCCTTCTCTTCAGATTTCCAGGTATCCCTTCAGCCTTCGTATTCCCCTGATGTGCCCTGACACTGGACCCTTTGAGTTACGTCCTCATGGGGTTTGCTCTAAGGCCCAGAACCCTGAGTAATTCATCAGCAAGACACCAGGAGAGTTGCAAGCATCTGCTCCCAGAGTAGGAGAGCAGCCCGATGCAAGGATGTCGGGAGCGGAGGGCATTCTACCTTTCACCCTCAGGTCTTTGTGGCCCTTTCCCTTTTCTATGGAGCTGTTGTTCCGATGGAGTGAGACTGTTCCATCCTTGGGAAGAATTCTGAACATATCAGAGGGAATTTGACACTCTAACCACCCGACTCTGCCCTCTTAGGGAGTTAGTCAAGCATTATTCATTCTGGAAGGAACGGGAACAAACATGAGAGTTGATGGCTGACATTGCCTCTCACTGGGAGGGAACACCCCATTTGGATCAAGTGCATTGCCTGCAGCAGGCAGGATTGTTCTTACAAATATAATTTGAATGCTACACTTAGCCTATTATTCATCCAGTGTCTCCTCTCCTTTATAGTCACATCTCTGAGACTTACCTGGTTTTACTTTTAGCTTGGTCCCAGAGCCCCAGATCACCTGATAGTTGCTATCCACACAGAAACAAAAACCTTAACAAAAACCTTCACTGTCCTTCCGAGGAGCCTATTAGAGATAAAGCCCAGATAAAAAAGTCCAGAGCAGAGCACATAAAACAATGAAGGAATATTGCTGATTGAAGATTATTTGCTCATTTAATTACATTCGATTCCCTTGCCCATTATGGATTCCAGACACAGATGATGAAATCCAATGACTAAACATCAAAAGTCAATGTAGGCCCCTCTGCATATAAGGGAAGCATAATTCATAAACAGTTTTCAAATTGGAGTTGAACTCACTTCACCTTCCATGCTATTTTAAATAAAAATGCAAAAGAGAGAAACAGATCATTTGTTTGGAGTCATAATGCATCTGATTCTCTAGTGTCTCATTTTCACTGCTGATACGATTTCAGCCAGCACTGTGATGGTCACATACACAGATTAAACAGCTTTGGTTTACAGAGGGTTTCTCTCCAGGAGAGATGCCGTCCTGAGTGCATCTGGTCCCAGGCGGCCAGAGGCACGGAAGGCCCCCGCGGAATGCGGTGCTGGGGAGGGTGGTCGGCAGTACCTTTAGGCTGCACACACAAAACGGCTTGGTTGTTTATAGAAAACACCTTTTAAAAATTGCTTCTTGGTTTCTATTACTTACTTGGGGAAACTTGCAATCTGGTCCCAGTCCCAAAGATGAGCTTGTCATTGTTGAAAGACACAGTGACACCAGGGTCTACAAAAAGCTCCTGAGCCCAGCAGGGCATTCTTCCTTTACACCTGGCCCCTCTGCTCTTCCCCTGAGTCTCTGGCACCAAACAACAGCCAACAGTAAAGAGGATTTGGGGATACATTTAAAACACCAATGCAAAGAAACGGTCCGTTTTTGTTTTGGTTAAATGGCATCTCCCTGAAAATGCCTGTGGCCTGGATTTCTTATGTTTTCAATTCATAAAGACAATTCATCATAAGAAAACAGGGAATCCTCAGCGCTAATCTCAGTTCTGATTTTTTTGGGTTTGACTTAAATTATTTAACTTATCTGTGCTCTAGCTTTCCTGGCTGTGAAATATGTTTGATGACGTGTGACCCTGTTTACCTTATTAGAGAATGTTGTGAAGATAAAAGGGCTGCTGGTGGTGTGGTAGGTTACTTTGAATAATGGGGGGCAAAATGCACTTGTTCAAGCCAAGATAGTATTAACATGAATAGCAGGGACTACTTTAGCTGAAGTTTATTGTCAAAATAACTAACAAAAATTCTTAGTAAAAACTGAAGGAGTGTGTTTTTCTACACAAAAGTTAGAGGACACATAAGCACTCAGTCTGCCAGAAAAGACAGGCACGGAAAAGTTCAGCTGAGTTCTGAGGTCCAAGTGCCAGGGGAATAAGAAAAAATGACTGTCTTCCCACAGCGAATGAATGAGCATAGATCTGGTTCCCATGACATGCTAATTTCCCTTTGCTGTTGGCAGCATTAAATGAAATCAGTCACAGCTATTTTTAAAAATGAATTTGCCTGTCTTTATGGTCAAGCTGGCTGTGTGGGTAGATTCAGAAATTGTATCCTATAAGCAACTACCTGGGAAATGGGGACAAATGAAAGCACTTCTCCATATGGCTTACGGACATACTAACCCACAGAAATGAGAAAAGACACACTCACGTGGCATAACAATCACTTGCGTGCCGGACCCGAAACGCAGCACATCCCCAGAGCCTGTCTGTCCACAGTGGCTGACTCTACTACAAAAACCTGCCACCTCTGCGGAGTCACACAGCGCGGGCCCCTAGGTGGCAGCTACAGTTCCCTAGGTAGGAGAGAGGTTTCCAACACCCGTGTCAGGAAAGCCGTGGTGTTCCTTATTCTGTGGCAGGCCTTCCTTCCTGAGGCTCGTCCTCACCCCGGGCCCAGAGCCAGCCTTGACGTCGGCACCCAGCAGCCGCCGGCGGCCACCTCCACTTCTGCAGGGGCTCTGCTGCACCTCCCCACCCTGCCCCAAGGGAGGATTCCCTCAGGTCCCTGAGCCATTTGAGGCTCACTCAAATACAACCGACAGGTTCAGAGGCAGCATAGGATAGGGGTGCTGGAGTTGGGGGGTGGGATGATAGTTGGAATTCAAAGGCCAGAGAGAGGAGTTAGACATAGAAGGAGTTAGAGATGTGCGGAATAGGACTTGGAGTGGAAGGCACACACCAACACCTAAGGATGTCAAAAGTTGTCATGCTCTGCTTTTTTGAGAACACATAGGTTCTAGGGGGAAGAAATGTCCCTGGCTCTGTCAGTTGCCCTGACCTATTTAGTGCTGTTTTTACCTCCAGTGACAACCTCTTACGTGCAGCTGAGAAGCCCCACGCTGCAAACGGAGACCACCCCCCATCTGATTTCTGCCTCGCAGAACTCTCTGACCAAATGTTCCACACACTGGGGTAGCAACAGCAGCCACAAAAAAAAGATACTCAGAATCTGTTTCTTTCTTCCTAATTAGGCTGTCAATCTGTTTAGCTAATAAGTCGTATAAAGTGTCTTAATCTCTTCCAAGGAAAAGAGTCATATAAATGCAAAATAGCAGCAGCAATAAGTCAAATTGCTTGCTGGGTATCTTTTCTTTGTGTGAAGAGTGGCTGTTTTAATAGAAGGAAAACTTTCTGAGTGGAGCAGAGACAGACTGGGCAAAAACACAACAGCATTTGTTTTTATTAGGCTGAGTCTACACAGCACAAAGTAAAACAGATCTGGCCATTATTTAGGTAATGTGACAGTCAATTTAGGCAATTTTGAGCACAAAGAAGGTTTCTCTAGAAAGTGCCTAAATATCTGGATCATCTACTGACATTAATCAAATTAACTGGACAATTGTGCTGTATAGACACAAACTAATACACCCTGAGATGGGTATTCTAAAAGGCTTACATTTTATAAACTTAACATGAAAGCTCGTCCACTACTTATACCCTGTCTCTTCATTTTGGCACTGCAGTCGACATTTCCCTTTTTTTCTTGCAACATGTCTTACATTTAGAGCTGCAAAGGTACGGGTGACCTTCTCCCTGGAGAGTCTTATCGGGTGAACACACCAAAGCTCATTTAGAAATTCATTAGGTGTCTGTGAATGTGGGAGCTGGCCATTATAGTTTAAGGGCCTTCACTCAAGTGCCAAAGGACTTACCAGGAAAAACAACAAGTCTCGTTCCAGTCCCAAAGACAAGCTTGCTTGCCCCAGAAGTTGGCACAGTGTTTATACCCAGTACAAAAACACTTTCCTATTCTGATAAATTTTTTCCTCTATGAAGCTTACCAGGGGTATGAAATACACATTTTGACTCCTACTGGGAGATGACCTTTTAAAAACCATCCTATGGAAAGGGCTGTCTTCCATAATTTTAAACAAAAAATCCAAATCACCACCCACAGTCCAGACCCCCTTTCTACCTGCTCCCCAATTATTTTTCAAACAAAAGCTTGCTATTTCCATGCTCTTTTCTCCTTGAAAGACAGTGCTTAAAAATTTCTGGTAGCTACAGAGGTGTTTGCTAGTATACTATTATCCTAGATATAGCACCTTTCTTTTTTGTAAACCACTCACATTTGATGTTTTTATTTCACTCTAGTTGGCCAAACTTATATTCTCTTAGCCTTAGCCTAGAAATTCTGTACTCACAAACTAAATCTCATGTCTTATCCCCCTTTTTGCCACTAGCTGAAACCAAATGGGTTAGAAAAGACCATATAAACCAGACTTTACAAAAATTCTCCTGCCCTTTACAAAAAGAAAATGAAACTTGAATAGTAAAAGTCTTTGGTTTGAAGTTAAAAAGACAGAGAGAAGATGAAACAAAAAATAAACATAATGGACAACAATGGCTCACTTGGGAAAATTCAGACCCACCTGGTTTTACTTGTAGAGTTGTCCCCTGCCCAAAGTTCAGTTTTCCTGTGTTGCTGGAGCCACACTCTAGTATTGTGCTTTACAAAAACTGTAAAAGGCGGTCATTTTTTACTTTACTTTATTTCCCTGCAGCAACCTAATCTAGTATTATAAAAACTAACATTTATCGAAGACTTCCCAGGTACTAGCCACTATGCAAAGCCGTCTATAGATATTAACCCTTTTAATCTCATGACAACTCAATGACCTGGGTCCTATTATTATCCCCACATTGCAGATGAGAAAAATGAGGCATAAAGAGATTAGTTAACTGGCCCAAGGTCACACACCTAACAAGTTGCAGGGTCAGGGTTTGCCCAGGTAGTCTGACTCCAAAATTCATGTTCTTAACCACTCTGCTGTATCTTTTATTAGTCTTTTTTTTCTTTCTATTTTTGGTCCCCATTTGAAGTTGTGCATGGACCAGTAACACTGGCAAAATAGTTATCCATTGACTTTAACAAATGTACCCTGAGAAGGTTATCCTGAGAGGCTAACATTTTATATAAACCTCACATTAAAACTGGCCCAATATTTATACCAGGTATCCTCATTTTGGCAGTGCAATTGACATTTCTCATTTTTTTCTTGCAACACATGTCTTATATTTAGAGCCACAAAAGTAAGGGTGATTTCCCTGAAGAGTCTTATCAGGTTAACACACAGAAACTCTTGTAAAAGCACCTTTAGAAACTCATTAACACCTATATCAAAGATGTCTTTCCTGAAAGCCCCTTGGGTCCACTGTACAACTCCCCTTCATCTCCTGACTCTGCCAAGCCTGGCACTCCAGGACTGACCCAGGAGCTAACCCCAGCGGAAGCCATAATAGGCACTTCTGAGGCCCCTGTCTGGTTATATGGAGAAAAAATTCTGAACAGAGTAGGTGGGCTCTAAGATGTTCCTGAAGAATATTGAAGAGAACTTCTGGGGGGAAACCAGAAGTGGGGATGCACGCAACTCCTTTCCTGCGAACTCTAGAAAATCCATAATAAGGCTGTAAGCCAAAGAGGACCGGGAGAGGCGGGAGTTCTATGACAGGTCTGAGTCATCCTGGAGACTCCACGGTGAGGAGATGATTCTCCAGCACAGTCACTGGGATGACCCTACATCCTGGAAGTTCCCAGCAGTATTTGGCTTGTCTTTGGTTGGGGAGAAACAGTTTTTACCAATGGCTAATGGTGATGTTGGCCACGAAACGTGCTACATCTTCACTCCTCTAACTTTCAGTACTTCCTGACAGCCCTTTTTGGAATGGACTCGCCTGTCCCCTCTTTGATATGTAAGAAAATACTCTAATTCTCCAACTGCCTTTCTACTACCCATTTCTGGATCCCTCAGTCTAGTCATTTTGATTTAAGGGTAGAAGGGCTCCGTTTGGGTGACAGGAGAAAAGCACTACTCATAACTGGGCATTTTAAACATCGGGGCTACAAAGGAGACAGATTCTGAGATATTTCAAACTGCACGAACAGGTTTGAGAGAGTTAACATGCAGACTCACTTGGATATACTGCCAGACTTGTCCCCAATCCCCAAATCAGCTCCTGGTTGCCGCCAACATTACACAGTCATAGGGAGCTTTACAGAAACTGACCAGGCCAATGTGATCAGGAAATCCCTTTCAATCCCCAAATCCAGCCGGCGTGCTTCTCCATCTGGGACCCTGGCTAAAGAGGCAGCGGAGCAGACTGTGTATTATTATGGTTAATTCACAGCATGGTCAGGATGCAAAGGCTCTTCTGAGGTTAACCAGTTCATCCTCCCACCTCCAGACTGAGTTGCCCCCTGACCAGGACTTCAAAGAATGACACAATCCTGTCAAAGCCGCTGGAGAAGGAGATTCTCCCACTCATCCCAGTGTTTAACACAACCCGACTTTCTGACCCAAATGGTAAAGAACAAAAGGGCAAGGAATATGCTTTTCTTCAGCTAATTTGTCCCTGGGTCAGGGGGTTCCATCTGCACCCATTTTCACCTGTACATGTGGCATGCATGTACACTATATAATCATTGGAATTAGATTCTCTAAAAAAAAAAAAAAAAAAACCGAGTGGAGAAAGCAGCCCCCAAATGAAGCCCAGTGCTGTGGCTTCTCTTTGAAATGAGAGCATTCATTATGGATTCTGCAGAGATACTCACGGGGTTTGACCATTAACCTTGTTCCCCCTCCGAATGTAAGTGCGCTGCCTGCATTATTATTCACACAGTGATCTTCAGCTCAGCAAAAACCTTCTAGACACCGAACCAAGTTTTCCCTAAAGATCTTCTGGAAGGAGCGATACCATGAGCACCGAGAATATTAAGTAATTGTCACAGTAATAACCTGGCACAGAATCCTGGCACCAGCTTGGGTTTCAGGACTCTTTCCACATTGGATAATGCACAATATTCTCTCTCAATATTCTAAAGAAGAAGATTTCCTGCACTGGCCCAGAATATTGACTGTCAAAATCCTAACATATCCTCTGGTGTTTTAGATAATAATTCTCTAGGGTTTCTGAAAATCACATACCTCATTTGGACAAGGTAGGAACCGTTCATTTCCACAGAACTAGAGCTAGACAATGGTCTGCCCAGGAGATCACCCCTGACCCCAGATCTTTTCAGCACCCGCTTAGATGGTCACCAGGAAAATGGCGTCTCATCACTTCCTATCTTTGCCTTAGGGGAGACTTTGCCATTCTCGTTCCTTTCCCAGGAGACAAGACATCTGGAGGACTAAACTGTAATCATTCTCTTAGCAGGTAGCTTCTCCCCTCCTTTCTATATGATTCTTTTGAGTCTTTCTCAATTTAGAGGTAACTTGAAGGAAAATCTGAGTCAGAAGCTCCATAGGCACCCCTGAGGGAGGATCATGTACACCACTGGCTACTTTGAGGTCCAGGGGCTTAACAACTGACCATTAGAAACAGACTGCTTCAGCGAGAAAACAAGAACAATTCACATGATATGGCAGCCCATAAATTTCCTAACGGCATGTCTAGTGGACATGGTTCCTTCCCCAGAGAACATCTTCCAATGGACAGATCCCTCCTTCCACCCTCTTTACAGAAGCTCCTTCCCACTTTGCCATTTGTCTGCTTGATCTTGTACCCTAGCCTCCCTTAAATGTTTAAACGTGATATAATTTCTCAAACTCTGCCGATGAAATGGAGACTGCATCATTAGTCACACAGCAATATGGGTCTGTTGCCTAAGAGACTGAAACTCAATCTGTGTCACCTGCCAAAGTCTGCTTTTGGGTAATGGGTCCATGATATCCAGTTTTTGGACACAGGATACAGGTGTGGGCATGTGTATTCAAGGGAAGAAGGTGTCTCATCTGGCTGCAACAGAGGGTTTGTGAAAGTGAATAAGTACAAAAAATCTGGAGAAGAGAAAGAATCCAGTTTTTAGAGAGACTTGAAGAACAGTCTAAGAAGTGGGCATGGTTTTCCCTTGAGATGGTTTCTCAAAATAGGAACGCCCAGATAAAATACTTGAGTTGGATACAGGAGAGAAGTATAAAGAAGGGTAGGAAAAGCAAGTGAAAAACATGGAATGAGAATACTCATTTAACAGAGAATAAAGAACACGATTCCTAATGTGTTGAGAGGAGTCACTTAAGGTCTTCAGATAAATATTTTTTCTAATGATTTATAAAATTCTTGTGAAATTGGTGTTAAGTTCATGAGGTTGAGCCTCAGAGTGCCCTGACTCCTGTCCAGGGTAGAGGGACCCAGAATTGCCACTTCAGATAGCAATTTCTCCTCCATAGCTCATCACAGGTACCTTTCTTGTTCTACCTCCTCTTGTCACACAAGCAAGAACACCAACAGCTTTTAAAATAAAGTCTGTCTTAAAAAAAAAAAAAAGTCTGTGTTGATTTAATACCTCCAGCCTGGTGCTTGCTCCAAAGACATATTTGTAGATTTCTGAGGAGGTCACAGTGTTACATGTTTCTATGTAGACCAGCATAAGGTTATCATTGGAGCAGCTCTCCTGTTGATTAGTAGGATATCACATGTGCTTTCCCTAATGGAAGGTCTTTACTTCATGCTTTTCTAAAAGGAATTTACTTGGGATAATATCTCAGTCCACAGAGAAAGTCTGTACTGCTTCTCCTGGGTCTGACTTTGTGAAACTTCCTCAATCTCAATCTCTCTTAAGTATGTTTATTAAATAAAGAGGCTGATTTAACAAGCATATGAGGATGTAAACATCTAAATGATTGTTGAACCCTGTGAAGTACTCCCTTTAGACAGCTGTGGTCCTCTACTGATACTGCGGCTTCTTAAAACAGCTTTGATATGCTTCTATGAGAGTCAATTTATGAGCCACACAAATAAACTATGACACTATTTTATAGTCACACCTCATTTTGGATCCAAAACAGGACCAGTAACCAGATTAAGGCCTTCCTTTATTTATATGTCTTGGTTCTGAAAGGTTTTTGATTATTGACAAAAGTGAAATTCAACCTCAAAAGAGAAAGCCAGCTTGAATGCTATAAAAAGAACATGCTGTGGCCTTTGAGGGTAGTTTCAAAAGAGGAGGTGAGCAATGGACAGTGGAATTGGATTCAATTGTGTACCACTTCAAGATGAGTGGTTTGACTGGACCACTCATTTAAGTGTGCAAACTCTATTTGTTAACAAATCATACCCCTTACCTTATTCTCACACCTGGTTTGGGCAAAGAGGATTGTTAACAAAATGCTACTGAAATGTGAGATGGCAGGCATTTCTGCGAATAGTGGGCCTGTGTGGAAAGCACCCCAGTTTCTGTATTTCTCAGAGAAAAAACCCACTGAACTCTGCAAGAGTGGAAATAGCCTGTAAATTCTCAATTTTGCTTTCTATAATCCATCACTATTACCCTCTCCCTGACAGCTTCACAACTCGGATAAACATTCTGCGTTATCACAGATAATCCAGTGGGGGTGGGGAGGCCTTTCAGGCTACTATGAATCTCTCTTTCTCCCAGAGTCGACTCAGCCAGCCCATAAGAGGGGGTGCGGAGTCTGTGTGGGGAACTACTTTGTCCCTGGGGTGAAGAAGGGGAAAACAAATCTGCCGGTGTGTCACATCAAGGCCTGTGCTATCTCCAGAAAAAGTTTTATTGTTTTCAGAAGAATATTCTCTGAGAATATTATTTTCTTTGAAGAATAGCCGTGAGACGCTAGTAACATCTACTGCTCTGCCCTCACCTGAGTCCTCAGGCCACTAGCCAGATTTTTCAGCTCTACCAGATGACACAGATATAAACCCAACTGGGTCCTCATCACTTATCTGTTAAAGACATACCTCCTTGGTTACACACTGTGGCTCTTTTTGTTTGTTTCTGTCTCTATCACAAAGCTTTTCTTCCTCTTATCTCTGCCTCTTTCCCAAAGCTGCAACATGCTTTGCGGATCCTCGAGAAACACTGACTGTAGTATTAGTACAATTTATCAAATTGCCCGTAGACCTGATAACCAAATCCAGCCTCCAGGGAAACATGTATTCATATCTTGCTCCCACATCCGACATAGTTAACAACTGCACGCTAAACGAAATAATTAAATTCAGCTGTGTTTCAACAGGTCCCATTGGATTTCTTTCCAGAATAAAGATAATTAGTCAACTACAAGAACTCACCAGGTGTGACCAGCAGTGAGGTGCCTTTGCCAAAGGTGAGTGCATATCCGGTATTTGAGAAGCACAGTGCATTCTCCCTAAACAAAAATCCCCTGGCAGCAGCCACCTGGTCCTTCCCCTGTGATCCACTAATAAAGACCTTCTCCTATGATCCCCTATTAAAACTCAATCCCATAGCAGTCACACACCGGGGGGTCATGTAGGGCTCTTGATGGTGTAAACCAAGCTTCCCTTCCATGAGACCATTGCTGAGGAGGTCATCCACTCGCCAAAGTACAGCAGGCGATCACTCCTGAGAAGGGCCATCGTGGGTAAGGGCCCTGTTCCACATTACACAGCCCAAATCTTTCCCACATCTGGCAGAGGGAAGTGCCAGCCCAGGCTGAGGATGGCCACTGGCTGTCCTATGGGGCTCATGGGTGAAGGTTGGAAGAAACCACAGAGAAAGGAGTTGGTAAATTTGGTCTCACTCACTTCTGGGTTGTACTTTAGCTGCCCTCAATGGCGTAGACTTTGAAATCCCCAGCACTTACTTGGTTTAACAAAGAGTTGAGTGCCTTTTCCAAAGATGAGCTTTCCTTGGCTTCCTCCATAATTCACACAGTCACATTGGGCCTTACAATAATCAGCAGGTGGGAAGAGGATTGAGGGGTGGGGGAACAGGCAAGTTCCCTCTAGTGGAAGTCTCACCACCTTGCAGCTTCAGCTCCTGGCTTTTTGGTAGGCTTAGGACATTTCTCTAAAAATAACAGTGGACTGAGCAGACAGATCCAAGCTGGATCTTAAACCTCTAGTTTTGCTCTCAGCACACTGGGTTCTGATGGTCCACTCCGGCCTGAAATACACAGGCCAACTGCAAGGTCAACACTAGCCCAGGTGGTCAACACTGGGGCATGCAGTGGCTATTTTAGGGATCAGGAATATCATGCCACCTTCACAGCCACAGTTCTTAAGCAGGAATAATAAGAGCAGAAAACACAAAAGAGCCAACTGCACTCCTCGTGGAGTGGAGGGATTCTTAACAAGGAAAACCCAATTTCTGGGTTGTCTGGTCTTTTCATCTATTCTTCTGACATAACTGTGGGTTTTGTTTATTATTTGCTCTTGAGCATTCCCACCTATCCAGAGCCAATGAAAGAACTGAGAAATTTTCTAATTTTTCATGACCCAATCCTTAGGATTACCAGAATTCATCAAGTAACAGACTCCAACCAGTTCAGGGTCTCAAGCACAAAGAAACTAGGTGCATCGACCCTGTTGGGAGTGGCAAGCGTCTTAAGCCCACTGAAGCTGGACAGTACAGCCCCGTCACTCACTCACAGCTCCTGAACTCGGCCCAGGCCCCTCACTTACTTGGTTTTACTGTCAGTCTGGTTCCTGCTCCAAAGCGCAGGTCATTGTAATTATTGCCACAGCAATACACCCTCTAACAAAAACCTCCTGGGGAAGCTTCTCGCAGTCAGGTTCCCTGCATGGCAGGGACAAGGGAGAGACTCTGATAAATGCCACACAACACAGCAGTCCCATTCTCCTTCCTCACAGGAATGGGCCATTCTGTCATGCTTCTAGGCTGTGAAAGTGGGACTTCGCAGTGCACTGAGCATAGCTCATCGAGACCCCGAATTGGCACCCTGAGACATACCATCATCCTTTAAACAGGTTCCTGAGCAATGTGTACAAACCAATGCCACAAACAAAACATGCTCAAGCACACTGTTTGTCTTCAGGGCCCACAACGTATGAGGTTCTGCCTGGTGGCATGCTCCAGAACTTCTATAATTTACATCTTAATTATAGGTTCAAAATAACTCAAACTACTCATCTATATAATTTTATGTAAATTATCATGTAGCCATTTCACAATTGGCAAATAATGAAACATAGGAGCACTTTGGGGGACAGAGGTAGGCATTTGATTATGTTCTCAGAGGGCCGAGGTTTTGCTTTCACTCCACCAAGGGTCTAGCAAAATGATTCCTCCCAGAAGTTGAGTGTGTAGGATGTTTGGTAATCAAGTTTCCTTAGAGCCGCTCTAAAATAGTCATTAGCAGGTCATTCTAGCCCACTTCTGCCCACTTACACATATCACCCCTGAAATGTTATTAAAGTAAGCAGGACTCTCTATACTCTATTTGAGAGCTCTTTTTATTCTGCTGTCTGAGTGACAAAGTCCTGACAGTAAATTAGCTCCCGAGACCGCTATTCCAAAGGAAATAATGAAGATTGAGGAAGCTTGGAGTAGAGAGAAGCCTGTATTCAAGGACGGAAATGAAAACCTCAGTAATAAAAATAAAAACACGAATGCAGCCATCCTCAGTGAGATCATTTCTCCTGGAAGGAAGGAAGGACTGCATCCAGCCAGGATATCCCCCTCTGGAGTAACCCCTGCTTTAAAGGAACACACAATTGAATTACCTCATGGTTCCCTTTACATACCGAGGAGGACCTGAAGTCTCGTTCCAGCCCCAAAGATGAGTTTCCTGGCACCGCCACTGGTTACACTGTGAGATGCTCCATAACAGAAACCTTCTGCCTGAGTTTCCATCTGGTCTCCAGCTTCCACTCCCTTACTGATGACCTCTTCCCAGATGGGAGCCTGGGCCAATCCTCAAGGATCTATTTCCATTTCTCCAAACTCTGCAGTATTAACTCCTATGAGGATAGCAGGGCTCCAGTCAGACACTTCCTTGACTAATGCTACCTGCTGGCTGCCCTCTTTGACCTTAGATGATTATGGGGTGCTGGTTAGTTGATTAAGGTAAAGGAGTTGTCAAATTCAACTCTGAAGACATTGGGAGTTGAGCTCTTTGTCCTTTCCCTTTCTGGGTTATATGTTAATGGATGCCTCATGTCACACTTGATGAATGATGGGTCTGAGAAATCAAATGATTAAATAATCATTTTAATTTAGGGTCCCTAAGTCAGACAGAGAAGGGGACATGAAGACAGAAAAGGAGAAAAAACTAAACCTCTATCTCTACAGCCATTTCTATAATTCCTACGAAAGTCACATCCCACCCTGCATGAGATCGCAAAGGTGCTGCTGCTGAAGAAGCCCACATATGTTTGTGGCTCCAGTCCTAATCTCGTATCCTTTGTCTGCTGGAGTCCAGAATGCCCAATGACAGCCTTGTAGTCCAATATACTCACAAAAGGGCAGAGCTCAGGAATTCTCCAAAGCAGAGGCTGCATTACCTCCCTCCTCTATGTGGCTCAAAGCCCCCTTTGTGCTTAGGACTGTGCCGACAAGGCAGCAGGACCTGAGACCCCGAACAGGGTCTGGAAAGGCCTCCGTGGCACCTGCATTTAGACCCCCATGCTCTGGGCAGAGGCACTTACAGGGCTCGATGGTCAGCCGGGTCCCTATCCCGAAGGTGAGTGGAGCAGCACTTCCTCCTGTGTTCACACCCTGGGTCTCCCCATTACATAAACCTCCTTGCCAGAGACCCTTGCCCAGAACTTCTGAGAACCCCTCCAGCTACTGTGAAGCCCACAAACACCAGGGACAGCTTCTAGGCCTAGCCAGTCCTTTCCCTTGTTGCAGGCACAGAAGCTCGAAACACACCAGAACAAAGAGAAGGGCCCAGAGATGAGGACTGGGGATGCCACGACCCAGCTCCCAAACACATCACTTGTCCACATGAGACAGCAAGTCTTCAAAACTCTTCTGTCGTGTGAGGGAGGACGGGTAGGACAGAAGCCCTCAGTCACAAATACTTATGTATTTGGAATCTAAAACCAGGCAACTTGAATGTCAGGCTAGAGCAAATAGTAGGAAAAGACAAAAAGATCTCACTTTCCCCTCAGACTTACTGGGCTTAACTGCCAAATGAGTCCCGGTGCCAAAAGTCAGCTTGTCTCTGCTGCTGCTCTTCTCACTGTTGTCAGCAGCTTTACAAAAATGAGGCAGACACCTGGCCCAAGCGTCTGGTCCCCAACCTGTCTGCCTGGGCTTTCTCCTGACACTGATCCCCAAAATGCCCTGCTGGCTGAGGAGTGTGCATCTTTTTCTCACACTTCACTAAGTCATAGGCTCAGGATAAGTCTCTAAATGCAAAGCTACAGACTAAGGTTTCCATTTGGAGTCTGGACACTCAAACAGCAGTGTGATCTGCAGAGATGCTGATTTTTTTTTTCTTTTAAATTGAAATTAGATTTTAAAGCTGCGGGTCACACCAGTTAATTGGTGCGATTAACTCTCAAAGGCAAAGCACGGAAATTCTTAAATGAATCACACTAATGATGTGCTTGTGTTGCACCTGGAATTTCACTTTTTCTTTCTTTAGAATCAAACACTTCTCAACCAGAGTCTGTTCAATGTGTAATGAAATTCTGGTTGGGATAAGGTAAGCCAGAAAAAGTTTTATACTTACAAGGCTGGACTCTCAAAATGGTTCCTGAGCCAAAGAGCAGCTTGTTTCCGTAATTCACACAGCATCAAACTCCTCTACAAAAACAGCCCTAGGGCATGGGTGGGTGTGGGGTGTGGGTTGACTTGACCCTGGAAACAGAATTGTTCCATTTTGCATTGGGGACTGGCTGCTATTTGGCCAAGAAGCTGAAGACATTGTAATAATTACAGAAACTTCTAAATTTGAAAAGGCCAACTGTGTATTGGAATTTGGCTTGTGTTTGCTCTTTGCTTCTTGGACTTGGACAAATGCTACAACAGTTCTTTAGAAGAAACACCTCAAAGATTTGGTATATATTTTCTTTCTGGACTTTTCTAGCCCTCTAGCCGAATTTTCTTTCATCTCATTAATCCTAATCATACTCCTCTGTTCCAAAGAATTACACTCAGCTGTCGTGTCTTCCAATTTCAAAACCTGTAGCAACTACCAGCCACTAAAAACTTCTGGAAGCACTGTCTTAACTTGTTATAGATGGGTTCCACATAACATTTTCAAATATTTGGATGGTCCCCTGCTAGGTAAAGCATTCCTACATGGAGTTGCTTTCAGAGGCACAGAGGAACATGGCATTTTCCCTGGGATTGTTCAAATTTTCACCTGGAGATAGTTCCCTGGCTATTGTGGTGTCTTGTGTCAGCGAGTGGACTGACTGCCATGGGGACCCCAGATGCCACAGCTCAGCTCTGCCACCACCTATCTTTGTAACTCTAGGACTCTCTCTGAGCCCCCCGTCCCTAGCTGCAGAGTGAGGTAAAGAAAAATGCTTTGATGTCTAAAAGGTGTTGTATCCAGCCTAGCTGGGAGGCTCTTTATCATGTAATTTTCACTATAAGAGTCTGAGCCATCCAAATCCTCAGTACTTATGCCTTTAATTTCTAATGCAGAAAAAAGAAAAGAAAAAAAAGATTCCTCTAGGTAACGGAGTGGCTTATACAGTTGGGAAATCCAGACTTGGAAAGGTTCCACAGCTCCATTTCTTGCTCTTTCCATATGCTTCTCTTTCCATTTTATGAGATTTCTTTGGTTACAAAGAGAACACATTCAAACTTTCCACACAGCTTTTAATTTCAGGGGCAAGAAATCTATTTGCCCCATATTTTGCATATTACTATGTGAACGTAGATGCAGTATGTATATCTATCTATACATAAATATACATATATAGGCACAAATGTATATCAGAGATATTTATTTTTAATAGTCAATTCTGTGCCTTGCCCAAGTTGTAATTTCCTAAATTCAAATGTGATGCCACATTGATAAACTCCACTGAAAAAAAATTTTTTTATTTTTTTTTATTTTCCAAGTTTAAACCCTCTCCTTTGGATCAATGTTTAGTCCTCTCATTTAGGGTAAGCCTGCCTCATCCAGAGCACCAGCTCTTAGTACCTAGCCAAATACTTTTGCCATCTGCAAAGACAGACACGCCACTCGATTAGTTTTGTAAAATCATACTGCCTGGTATTCTGCCTGTCTGCCTCTCTGGGGCTCCTGGTTTGCTTGTCTCTTTGATATCCCATGTTTCTCCCCCTTCTTATAAACACTTGCAGTACTCAAAGTTAAAATTATCACACAAGATGAAAATGAAGATACAGTCATTGCGTCTGAATTTTCTTCACATGGCAGCAGCAAAAACAGAATTGTGAATCATATTTTCTAGTTTTGAATTAAATACTCAAGACGGGAGATCTCCCAGCAAAGTCATATTTGGCTGCCGCCCATCTCTACCAGTTAAGAACAAGGACAGATGGAAATTCTCCTGCCTAAGCCTGCATGGTCTCATATAACCCCCAGAATCTGACACTGGTGATATGGAAATTAAAGAATAACTGATTTCCTGACCAGTGATTAAGTACTTACTGGGTGTAATGGTGAGTCTGGTTCCAGTCCCAAAGTTTAATTTCTCGCTTCCATAGTTAGACACACAGTGTTCTAAGTCATTACAAAAAACCATGGCTCTAAATGCTACTGCAAGACCCCCTCCATCAGTTCTCTCACTGTCTCTTGTGAGCCCCCCTTCCCCCCAATGTCAAAGCCACCAGTGACCCTTTCTACTATTTCTTGCTGGAACAACTGAGAGAAACTGAGATAAAAGGTTATAATTAGGACAGGCTTGACATGGGTGATCTGTTTTGAATTTTCTGCCAAATTTTTCTTCAGAGAGAAAACAGACCCCCTCTTTCTCTCTCCTGGCATTATCAGTGAATCCCTCAGGTCAAAACACAGGGGTAGTGGGGACACCCCTGCCATCTTTCTCATCCTTTTACACCATCCCATATTTCAATGTTCTCTGAAGTCGCCTCATTTCCCATCTCTAGCTTCTGCTCCACTTTCTCTCCGCTGAAAGCTGTCTCTCCATTCTTGGCTCCTGCGGCCTGTGCCACAAAGGGCCAGACTTCTCTGGTCAGTGCAGATGTGGGGGGTGAGCTTGAGGGGATGGCCATGGCTGCAAACAACTCTGTCTGCCCCCTCCCCCCAGAAGTTTTCAGGCAGGGAAATAAAGACCTGTCATGGCAAAAATCATTCTGGGTGGCGAGGAGGAGGTGCCCTTCCCTGCATTCCAGATAAAGTTATGCCTAGAGGCAGAGAAATAGAGTAGCAGCCCGCAGCTCTTGCTGGAGTTTAAAGGGTTTGCACAACACAGTGGTGATGGGAACTTTTCTTTGACTTACTTGGAATGATTGTCAAACTGGTCCCTGTGCCAAAATAGAGCTTCTGGTTGCCAGTGTTCCACTGTGATAGGGAGCTCAACAAAAACCAGGCGGAAGAGGGAGCCTGAGCTTACACCTGGGGCCCCACCAGACGGACAGAGGGGCAGGCAGACTATCGTTTCCCCCAGGCAGGCACGGAAGCACGGGCATTAGCGGAGAGAAGCGTGCTTAGAGCAGCTGTGACTATGTGTAGCAGGAGGGGCTGATTCCTCCTGAGAGGGGATTAAAGGGAAGGCTAATGTGCATCTTGTGCTGCTAGCTGTCTAATTAAAGGTGTAGGCCCATTTGTTTTATGCCTGGGCATTTAAAAATTTCTTTTTCTTTTAAAATTTTATTTCTCTCTCGGTGATCATATGACTCTGAAATGCATTTTAATCAGGTCTCCTTTTTACATCTTCTGACTCAGGGAAGGATTTTTATCTCTCTGTGAAATTTCTGGAACAATTCATTTTGTCTAGATCACCCAGCATGAGGCTCGGATCACCTTGCTCCTTTCCAACCCCCTCCCCTGCCACTTCCATTACACACTGACCATTGATGAGCCCCTCCCACCCCCACCCTCTACCCCACCTTGCCCCCTAGGCGTAATGAGAATGTGTTGGTAGAACACAGGTTGGTGATTTGTTTTTCAAATAGCCACTTGCAAGTCCTAAATTTCTCTGGGCTGCCTTTGAAGGACAAAACCTACCTTTGCCACTGTTTAACATTTATTTGTTTCTGATCAGAGTTAACGTATCATCCATTCCCTCAGCTTTGTACCCTCAACTGTCATGCCCCCTGCACAGCCATTTGTGTTCCATATGTGAATATCAGCCCACCACACCCCATGGGAAAAGTCACTGGGACACTTACTTGGAATGACTGATAAACTTGTCCCTTGCCCAAACGTTAACTTGTAGGAGGATGCCGCACAATCACCCCACCCTTTGCAGTAACTAACAGGTGACTCTTAAAGATCTAAGACCCCAGTTTTTCTTGACACCACTTCAAAAGGCATCTCAGATACAGTTCAGCATTACCTGTGGGATCTGTGAGTGTGGGGTCATATTAGACCAAATTCTGTTGCGGATGGTAGGAAAACTTGCTAGGAATGTGTGCTTCTCCACCTCAATATCGTTATAATTTCTGACATGCAGCAGGTTTTAAAAAGCGTCATTGAGCTCTCTTGTCTCCTCCTCCCTTCTCTATGGTTCTCCCGCCTTACAACATCCCAGTCTGCATCTCATTTCCATCTCTGAGTCCTAGCTTGGTGACAACAGGTCCTCAGGTATCATGGACCCACCTTCCCTGAGACTGCACCTGTTCATCACGCTGTGATGAAAGGAATGGAAATGCCAGGCTCTCTGAGGCTGAGATCTGGGCTCCTTGCTCCCTATCTCTGGTTAATATGCTGTTCTCATTTGTCTGGCTAACGAAGAGCTGACCTTTCTAAATGGATGCGTTTTGCTGGAATGACAACTGCTAGAGAGCTAGCAACAAAAGCTGAGCTCTGAAGGCAGTTTTGGCCTTTCAGACTCCTTTGACATATTTCAGTCGAAAGGATCCCAGGCTCAAATGTCAACCTATCAGCTTTGGCTCCCACATTATGGGACTTGAAGAAACTCAACAAAAATGGGCAATATCAGTCTAGCCTGGCCCCTGTTCATTAGAACCGGCTTCACTTGGAGGCATCTCGCATGTTTGAGATGATCATAACACGCCAATGTTCAGCCTCGTAGCAGCACCAGCACATTCCAGCTCCACACCCACCTGGTGTGAATTTATGCTGCCACTCAGTGGAGCTGATAAAGACTGGGATGTCAGACAGCCTCCTCCGCACACTCAGAGCAGGGATGGAGCTGTCTGCCTGATCCACTATCCCCATGCAGGAGTAGCTAGTCCAGAAATACAGGGACTGGAGTCTTATCCCTTTGGCATGGGAGGATCCTCTACCCTTGATGGAGAGCCTGGGATGTAAAGCCAAGTGCTCTGCAACAATAATTGGAGTGATGACACCTTCTCTTTGCTACCCACCTCCCCATCTCATCTCTAGCTACCTTATTCAGCTGCAGTGAAAGGCATTGTTCTGCTTTTTAACTCGTTTCCCTTCCTATATCTCATTCTTTTTTTTTTTTTAAATTATTTCCAGGTACCACAGGGCTCCAGATTCTCTTTCATTCCATTTCTATTTGATTTCATTAGAAAGAAAGAGTCAAAGGACCTAAAATGGGGAAAGGAAGCAAAAATACATGGGTCTTTCCACCTTGCTTGGCTTCATGGATAACCACATCCCCTTTCCAAATGTCAGTTTCTCACAGCTGTCACACATCTCCCTGCAGCAGGGAGTTTTACAACAACTGGCAGAAGGAACTTTATGAATCTTAAAAAAACAGTCAGAGTTTCTCTCTTCCCAGTGGGATGAAACTGCAAACAAACGAAAGCCAAATCTTTCTATCTGCTCTAATTATCAGCAAGGACACAAGTCATCTTGAGGAGAAGGAAGGTATTAAGCATTGTATCTGAAATTCTTTGGAATTAATTGTCATCCCTTGCCTGTGGTTTCAGCGATAGAGAATGTGGATGCTTATTTCTGTCAAATCCTTTGCTCTTTCTTTTTGTAGTTGTACATCTATAGAAGCAATATGAGACATGCAGGGAACATACAGGGATTTGAAATAAGACCTCAGGTTCCTATTCAGTTTTCATTTATTTCCCTCTCTGCTTTCATTTTAAATCCATTCTGAACTGAATACCACATACCTATTTAAACCCTGCTCTCAGTTATCCCTCTCCACTGAGGATGACGCTAGTGGAAATGGCCTCAGCACCACCAAGAAGAATTTAAGATTGATATAAGGAAGAACTCTGACAACGAAGGGTACTAAACATTAGAATGGATTATTCAGGGGAGTCGGTTGGGAAGGGTGACTCCCCTCCTCCCATAAAAGTTGGGGCACCTCCAGAAGGCTGTGAAATAAGCAAAGATTTTTCTCTCTTTCCAGGGTCAGGGTCAGCTTTACCCAACAGCAGGGGGATAGACCTAGTTACTCAGAGTCCAAAAAGGAATCTATGAACATTGAGACTGAAAAAGAGAAAGGACATTGGAGGCCCCCAGTTAACTTCAAGCAAGACCTGGTTCCCAGACAACATACGTTTCTCTCAAAACCAATACTTGGGGTAAAATTCCAGGATTTCCAGTATGCAGCTGTGTCCTGTTACACTTACTTGGATGGACAGTCAACCCGGTCCCTTGTCCAAATGTCAGCTTTCCAGAGCCAGTGCTACCAGTATTAACACTGTGATGGAAGTCTTTACAAGAACCTCATGGGCGTCCTTGAGGCTCACAGATCTATGCCTCTTCTAATTCTGGGAAGAAGACACTCACAGGACCCAGATCTGTGAGGCTGAGTTTCTTCCCATGGAAAGGGAGAGGACGATTTCCATGTCCGGTCTTGGGGAGCTGACCTACTGCACCCTAAGGAGGGCCCATCTCCCATCTCTGTCCATTTCTTCTGGTTTCTTTTTGAGGGTCACTGATTTCTCTTGTTCAGCATCTCTCTTCCTAAAGGTCATTTCCATTTTACAGCATCATTTTCAGGACAATTTCTCTGATCAGTTTTCAAGACATGTTCTCCCCCCTCCCCCCCGAGGTGTCACATATTTCTGATGACAATGAATTGATGACGAGGAGAGGGGAGGAGAGTGTTCAGCTTTTTGGAGGTGGCTGACTGGAATTGGATGAGGTTTAGGATACAGCCTCATGAAAACACTATTTCCTGAGCCTCTTTTCACATATCAGCATAAGAAATGAAAACGACTGGCACATTTTACTGATCCTTCACACATGTGGTTTTCCCAGCAGATTTGGACCTTGTGACATGTTAGTAGAATCTCATAGAGAGTTTACATCCAAGCCTTTTTGTAGTGACTAACCATCCCAGTTTGCCTGGGACTGTTCTGGTTTTTGCACTGAAGGTTCCTCTCCTGGGAGGCTCCTCAATCCTTAGCAACCGGGATGGTTGTCACCCTACAGCCTCACTCATGGTGTCTTGACATTGCAGAGTAGCCCATTAAGGGAGGCCTGTTTTAGAGGCAGCTTCCACTGCTGACAGTCACAGACCTTGGCTGTGTCTGGTGGATGCCACAAGAAATATAAGTAGCAAAACTCAGGCTGTTTCATTATTTGGTGTGATGGTAATCAAACCCTAACCCCAAGGAAGACAAAAACAAAAACAAATACTTTAGTTCTTTGATTACATTCAACTTTAAATTCTTAAAGCAGCCTCTCTAGTCATTTCTTCAAGCACCCACTAAAGCTTTAGCCTGCTTATTATTGTGAAAAGAGTGAGAGAAAAAGGCTATTATTTAGCTAAAAAGAAGGACAACTGTCAGGGATTCAAACAGTCCTTCTCATCTCTTTCCTATTTCACAACATTCACTTTATAAAGGGCTCCTCTCCACCCTGCACCCCCATTCTCATCCCCATCAGGACATGAAATCAGATGCCTGCCCCAGATGAAGGCCTCAAACAGACAGACGCTAAACTGTTGCTGTGGCAGTAATCTCTGTGCTCTGCTGATTGAAGGAAAACAGAATTTAATCATAGGTCTTTTGGACTCCAGCCTTGTCTTGTAGACCCTGCGTATAGAGTCCATTGCATGAAAAATCTGGCATACTATTACTGTCTAGAGCTCTGAAGGGATGCTTGCCTTGCACAGATATTTTCTTTGCATGCATAGGCTTTCAAACTCCCTGGCCTGTCCAGCGTTTCAAAGCGTAGCGCTTACAGCTCTCAGTCCCCTAGGAGGCCACCAGAGTGCAGAGAGGGGCTCCCAGCTGCTCCCTGCATTCTGGAAAACCCACCACAGAGCCCTGCTTTGCGTGTTTCCAGATACTAAAGATAAAACCCGGTCTCTTCCCCAGCTTCAGTTGCCCACTCTCTGAAAAGTGACATCCTTAGGTCTCTGGGGATGTTCACATGAATCACCTGGAAGCTTTAATTTGATAAGCCCTCAAAGACTTGAACGCCTGGGATTTAACAATATCATGCATTATTCATTATTCCTGGGAGCTCTAACTCTTGTTGCAGACATGTGCTGATATCGTTCCTGCTGAGCAACCACTTCAGCGCATGGTAACTTGGAGGCTAACCACACTGCGAGTACCTCAGGCTGGGCCTATCCAGAACATTCCAAGCCTTCTGCTACCAGGGCCGCCTTAACTCCTTCAATGCTGCTTGCGCCTACCGTCTCTCTTACGCATTCCGCCTCTCCCACCCGGTCTTTTCAAGAGCTTTGTCTGGCTGTGTTTTCCAATGCATCTCACCCAGTGCTGCGTCCTCTCCTAACCACAGAAGGGGTATCTGGATAAATAAAATTGGGCTAACCAGCCTTTACTCAGCATCCTGGGCACTTAGCTTAGGTTCAAAGGAGGCTGGGGCCCTTCAGCAGGTTTTTTTCCCTTTTCTGCTTTACTTGCATTTCAAACAAGTTGGTCTTCCCTAGCATTAGTTTATAAGTGCCACTCTCAGAAGCCTACCAGAAACATAGCTTTTGGAGAATTGCCAATAGCAACTAAGCTCCTCACGTTTATGCATAACATCTTTAACTTTTCCAAGTACTCACACACCCGTCATCACCATGACGGAAGGCTGGCTGTAAATGTGAAGGAGAGAATGTTCTGCTCTCTTCTCAAGACCCAGAGGACAAATGAATGATTTCCCCTCTCCTCAGGTAAGCTAGTTAAAACAGAGGCTGAATCAATTATTTTGAGAGAGAAGTAGGGTTAAATGCTCTGCCTGAGTCAACCAGGCAAGTCCACCCAAGGACACCGCAGTTACTGGACTGGGAATTGAGAACAGGTCCTTTAAGGGAGATAAAGTGAAAGTAAAAAAAAAAGAAATCTGCCTGTAGAATTTCCAACATTTGCTAATCAAATCACAGGGTCCCATTATTTTAGCAGATAAATTTAGGAGAGTTTTAGTGTCTAAGTCAGGAAGATTTATATTTGGTCTACTGAATTTGCCTGGCCACAATATGCCAATTCCCTCTTTCTTTTTTGGCAAATATTTTCTGACTTGAGCTGAATCCCTTAGGATCCTGTGTTCAATTTCTCTCCCTATACCAACAGTCTTGTTTTAAGATGGACGGGAGGAATGCGTTGGGTTGAAGGTAATTTAGTCTTTCTACTGATGGAGTTCTAATTCCCTTCGTTGGGACCATATTCCTCCCACAGAAACCTCAGATTTGGAAGCTAAACCGGGATGTTTAGGGGGAGGGGCAAGTGATTGAAATCATCTCCCACTTCCCACATTCCCTTCAGACTTACTTGGAGTCACGGTTAAAAGAGTTCCTTTGCCAAATGTCAGTTTAAAGTTATTTCCACTATTGTCACAGCCAGAGGAGGCTTTACAAAAACAGGAAGAGGAGCTGTTCTTTGCAGAACGGCCCTGGGGTCAATATGGCCTTGATTTCTCAACCCTACACTGAACTGTGGGTTATTTGCTAAAAAGCCCAGAGGGCAGCTGCTGCACGAGGGGCTGGGCTTTCAGAGGCCAGTAGAACCCTGAGATACATTTTCCTGTTTTTCCTCCTTTTATGACTAGGCTGTCACCTTAGTTTTGGTAATCTGTTTCTTTTTCTTCTTTCCTAAGTGCCTTCTCCTGGCTGGCACCCACATAGTTTCTCTTTTATTGAACTTTGGGTTGCACCGTTTCTCTGCTTTTTATTCAAATCGCTCGCATCAACTCGCTAGATTCTGGTTTACTGGAAACCGATTGCACAAGGGGAGGAAAGTGAGAGAATTGTTTACATGGGTTTGTTTAAAGGTGGGCATTTGGGGTCCCCTGTCTCTCCTGGACTGCTTCCCTATGATGGACTAGGCACAATGAGCACTTGCCCCTCAGGGAGAACTTGTAGCATGTGGATTAGAAAGGAAAAGCCTGTAAAGAGCCACATGTAGCTTTATCTGTTCACACTTACTTGCGTTGACGGTCAGCCTGGTTCCTCGCCCAAACACCAGCTTCTGGCTAGCTAAGTCACACCTCAGCAAAGGGCTTTACACAAACTGCACGCAGGCCCCTCTCTCACCCTCTGGAGGAGGATGCCTGAGCTGTGCTACCAGCCACCCCGAGCCTGCTACAGAAAATGGCCAGAATCTCATTAACTAGAGAAGCTTAGGACAAAGTGTCTCCTTAGGGCTGCTCGTTTTCTCCTTCACAAAGTCTCCTTTAGCGGTTGTGGACACATACCAGATTTTTCAGTCTCTTGTCAGCTGGATATTTAACATCTTTATTTTCACTTCAGAGAATTTTTTTTTACTTTTTTATTTTTTTTAAATTTTTTACCGGGAGGTCCTGGGGATCAAACCTGGGTCCCTCCTTATGGGAGACGGGCGCCCAACCATTTGAACCATATCCGTCCCCTCTTCAGAGGATTTTAACTTTTTTTTTCCCTACCACCTTTCTTTTAACAGAGCTTTCCCTAAAAACAGCTGGATTAGAAGACTCTTTAAAGTCAAAATACGCTAGTCTCCTGAGGGAAGCTAAGCTGAGTTCTTCCTTAAATTTTCTGGTTCGAATCCTAGGGCCTGCTCTCCTGGGACCTAAGCCATTGGGCTAAGACTGGAAAGGTTAAAAGACAACACAGAAAATTGCGGGGAAATCCTGCTCCATGAGGCCTTCTTGTCCCTCCACACTTCCTTGGGTTTATTTTTTGTGCTTATCCCCTTCCCCCTGGCCAAGGCATTACTGGCACCTATTACTAATGGGGCGCCCTCCTCAGAATCAACTATAAGAGACACTTCCCACACATCCTTTAGTCTTAAAACAGACAGGGTTTCTCATCTCTGCTCAGGGAAACTTGATTGAAAAACAATTTCCAATTTTGCAAAGTAAAGAGGATTAGGAGAAAATCTATTTGCCTGTATGCTCCTCTCTCCTCCCCCACCTTGTCAATAGTTTCAAAACTATTAGTTTTCAAAAGTATTCTCTACTTTTATTTCTCTACCTTTAGGGATAGAGAAATGTGGCAAGTTTCTAATCTCTACATCGTTTTTCCTTGCTGTCTATTTATTGCAGCCATATAGTTACAATCTAAATTTACATTTCATTTCCATTTGCAGGAGATTCTAATGCACTTTCCTATTACTTCCAGGACACTGTGTATAATGATAAACTCTATTGAAATAAACCAAATCACAAGGAGTTTTTAGTGCTGGAGGCTGACATTTCTCTCTACTCAAGACAGGTCTGAGGCCAAACATGTTATTATTACTCTTTTAGGCAAGCCCAAGATAGGGACAGTCCAGCCAACCGAGCAACTAGGCTTGAAGGCTGACATGCTTATGTCTAAATAACAATCTAGTGAGCATTGCTCTTTGGGATTAATTTGGATTTCCTTTTTAATCTAGTCCCCAAGTGTCAGCTTCCCATCTTTTTAGCTCCTAGCATCTCTCTGACAGAGAAAGCTTAAGGTAAATCTCCTGGATGATTTTTGAATCTCAACTAATATTTCATCTCTGTGCACATCACAAATAAAGGAACCACAAGAAGGATGAAGGTAACACCTTCGGGAGAGAATTTATAACAGTTCTTTGGGAGAGATGAGAATTATAAATAAGAATGGAATTGCTTGCATTTTTCCTGATTATCATTTTTTAAATCCAGAAGACTCTAAATATCTAATCCAGTTTAGAAACATAGCAGCTGATCCACCTGCTCCTTGGACCCTCCTTAGTCACTGGTCACAGAAGTCAGCATGGAAATGCTTTTATATCTTATACCAGTTTTGACATAAGAACTTTAGGAAGGTCATCTGAAGATAACACAATACTCACTATGACAACTTTGATTCTAGCCTTTCTAAAGTGGATTATAATTTGGCCAAGAAAGTAGAAATTTTACTTTGAGGTACCTGTTGGGTAGCTGGTATCTTTTAGGAATTATGAACAAAAATAAGCTCCAAACAATTGTCTGGAATGTGCTTCTAATGACACTTGGGCTTTGTGGTAACTTTACGGTCAGAAATGTTCAGAATTACTGTTGTAGAAAATAGAGGCACCCCCAAATTCCTCTTTGAAGAGTGCTCATGGAGCAAACTTTTAGCTACATTCAAATTATTTGAAATGAGGTTTGTTTTGAGAATGTTGGGCTGGCACTCAGAATATCCTTCTGGGTATTACAAGATGGAGAAGAGGATCGTTATCTCTTCTGGATTAGGGAGTCCTCTTACACTTCTACCCTCAGTTTTCACCTTTTCACTGAGGGGCACAGGAATGAGCAGGTATCAAAAAGGGCTTTTCTGATTCTGAAAACTCAGCCCAGGCAGGTATGAATATGTCTCATGAGACCCAAGTAGAAATGTAGTTAACGGAGTCCTGGGGCATGTTTTCAGAAGTTCATGATCTTTCTAATTTGAATCTTTGCTTTCAGTCTTATCCTTTCCTTAAATATCAGCCTGTCATCAATGCCAGCACCAGGAAATCTAACACGGCTTTACCCAACTAGTTTGGCTCCAAGACTTTGAGAGTCACCAGGATTAGACAATGTTGAACCAACAAGGAAGCCTTGGAAAGACAAGGCAGATAATGTGAAAATGGGTCATTTCATTGTTTATATCAGTAGACCCCATCTCACTCTCTCCTTTTGGATCAGGTTGCAGTGCATATCCCCTTGCCATTGCTGTGTACTTTAGTCTAACCTGTCCTTTCCTCCTCTTTTCCCTTTCTGCTTTCTGCCCCTACACACTAAAGCTTCAATTCAGATTCCACTCATCAGGCACATATCTCCAGTGTTAACAAAAACAAGCTTATTATTCCCAAGTGCTTAGAGGTGCTGAAGAAGAGTCAAAGGGGCTCTGGTTGGGGTTGCATTGTCATTTTCACCAGAAAGGGCGCGGCACCAATCCACCCCCAAGAAACTAATGACTAGGTAAATAATTCAGTTATCTTTCACTGAATTTCTAAAAGTAGTGGCTTATGTTTAGAAGCAAATCATCTTTAAAACTTAAACTTACTTGGTCTAACATTCAGAGTTGTCCCTTGTCCAAATATCAGCTTATTACTCATTCCAGTATCACACAATGACACAAGACTCTACAAAAACTCAATTGCTTCAACTCCGCTTGCTACCTACTTAAATATTTCCCTGTCATCCCAAACCCCCATGATAAAACCAGTTTTTAATAAAGAGGGATTGGTGGTGGAATTTATTCATCACCTGGTGGTGGTGGTGGGGTGGCTTCCTTTATCCTTGCCTTTATTGTTACTTTACCAGAAATGTACCAGTAGTCACTGACAGCATACTGCTTTGGTAAAACAGGAACTGCCTTCCCCATTTTACAGAGGAGTTAAATAGAGGCACAGAGAGGCTAATTAATTTTCTTAGTCCCATGGCAAATTCCACAATTATAGGAAATTAATCTCTCTAACAGTCTGACTCCTTAGTTCAATGCTCCATTAACATTATCATTCTCTATTAAATGAAATAGCATGTGGGTAAACAGCAGTGCCCCACGTGTAGCAGGTGCACATCATACGTTGTTTGAATTGGAAACCATTAATGGGATTCAAACTGCTGTGGTCTGGACGTTGGTTATATACCCAAATAGAAAACTTAGGGATTCGGGTTCCAGAGAACAATTTAGAAACATTAGCTATTCAAACTTACTTGCGTACACTGTCAGTTTTGTTCCCTTTCCGAAGGTAAGTTGGTTAGATCCGCCCTGAGTCACACCCCCACAGGCTGCTTTACAAATACCACCAAGACTCTTCCACCAGGTGCTGGGTCCGATTGGAGCCAGGGCCCCTCCTGCTTTCCCAGGGGAAGCATAAAGGCAGAAACACGATGTCGTGTGATTATATAATTATATAGCTACTCCTGAAAAGGGAGAGGAACTATGGAAAAAAATTAATCATTCTTTTGCCTAACAACTGGTTGGATAATGTGTGTGTGTGTGTGCATGTATGTAAGCTCACATATGTATAGCTATTTATTTACTAATGTATTTATTTATTTTATTTATTTAGCAGGTGTGTGGTTGTAGTATATTCGAAAGAGCTTAGGCTCTGGGGTCAGATAGACTTGGATTTGAAATCTAGAGCAAGTTCCTTAACCTGCTGTGCCTCAGTTTCCTCATCTATAAAGTGGGGGATAATGATAACTGCTTGGCAATGTCGGTGTAAGGATTAGGAAAATGTAACCAGGTCATAGTGGACCTATTGATCAATCTTTGGCTTTACTTGCTGACAGCATACTTCTTTAGGTATTACTTTAGCAACTTTAAAGACCAAACTTCAGTGACTTTTTCCCAAACATAATCCCCCCATTAATAAGCACTTAAGTCTGGAATCCAAATACCAAGAATTAAATTCCAGGTCCCCCCTTTTTTTCTGTGTCAGCTTGCACAAATTACTCAACCTCTCTGTGATTCACTTTCCTCTTCTGTAAAATGAGGATAATAATATACTTAATCCCCAGAGTTGGTATAAGAATTAAATTTGATGTTGGGTAGAAAGCATATAGCACATTGCCTAGCACAAAGTAAGTACATAATACATCATCATTATTATTTTCCTCCCAAGAAACCAATCACATTGCCAACATTCTTCTTTCCACAATGACCTGAAAGCCTAAAATTAAACCAGCAGGGGTATGAGGGCAACAGAAGAGCCACCAAGGCATTTTGACCAGGGACTTAAGTGCTTTTGTGAGATTTTAGATAGAACTGTATCTGGCTGCATGAGGGCACTTCCATGAGTTGGACCATGGCAGGAGGTGTGGGGTGAGGGCATCTGATAGCCAAGTGGCCCTAGAATATTAGCAGAGGTGGGGCAAGAAGCCACATCCCCATTAGTTGGTGTAACAAGGGACTCCAATCACATTCATGAAGAAAGTTCAATGCTCTCCTTCACTTACCAAAATTCACCATGAGCCGAGTTCCCTTCCCAAATATCATCCTAGAGCCACTGGTTGTTGCACACTGTTGAGGAGCTTTGCAAAAACCTGTGGTGCCAACCGAATGAACTGAGCTTGGCAGAGCTTCTCAAGCATTAGAATTCCTCTTCCATCTCCAAGTTGAGAAAAAATAGGTCATGGCGTTTTTCTCTCTGGTAGACTTGGGCTTCAGGCTAAGAGGTATGTCCAGAGATATGATCACCAACTTTAAGGCACCAGAAGGCTCAGCTAGCCAATTCTGCCAACATATTCTGAGGTCCAAAGGAATCACCTAGCAGATGCAATCTATCATGGAATATAAACTCCCACTAGGAATTAGCTATGCAGAATTTATAGCTAGTGTTTGATGGTCATAATCATTGAAGACAAGACTAGCATTTTCATCCTGGCTTTTCCCACCCCTGCTCCTCTCCTCTGTTATCATGTTCAGTTATGGTACCTACTTCAGCTAGCTTTTTCTCCCAACAGGCAGAATGATTTTAGCTCCGTTTGGAACTCAGGATTCTGTTTTGAGTGCACTAAGTCTTGCTTAAATAATAAAGGTTTGGGATGCTGTCACAGCCCAGGACCATGATGCCTTCTCTCCTTTAGGTCTTGCCTGGTCAGAGCCATGATCTGTCTTGGCTTGCTCTGGACCTCAGAACCAGGCTCAACCGTGTGACCTTGAGTAAGTCCGAAACCTCTCCAAGTTTTACTGTCCTACTGGCAAAATTAAAGTGGTGAGTTAGGTTATCTTTAGTGTCTTTCTGAGCTGACAGTCTTTGATTTGATTCTCTGGATTTAATTTATCAAAAAAATGCTGTGAAAATATTTTTTTCAGGGTGTCTAACCCTTCTCCCCATTTCCTAAACAAAATAACACAAACAAACAAACAAAAGTAAAGGAGGCTCTACTTATTAGAGAGGGAATTAATTTTCCAAGTCTACTATCTGTCTTAACATTTGATCTGTTTAGAAGTTTGAAGTAAAAATTTTGGAGCCAAATTCTCCAGGAGAATTGCTTTCTTTGAAGCTTCCAGATAATTCAAGAACCAAACCAAATAAACTGACACCTTTGGTTTAAAAACAGAACTTACTAGGTTTCACTTGAGTCCCACAGGAAATGAGGTCTTTACATAAACTCCAGGCTCTTGCTTACCCACAGGAAATGTGGGTTGACCTTTATAGCCTTTTCCCACCAGGATAAGGGAATTCACTCTCTAGCCAAGTTTTTCGGCCCTCTGTTTGCCAGGTGTTAGTTACTGAAAGGATTCTGCTAATGGAATGGAGGTACTTACTCAGGCTTACCATGAACTGAGTCCCCTTCCCGAAGCTGAATGTCATAGCACCCTTCACACAGTGCCTGGGCCCTTTATACAAAGTCCCTCTTGGTGTTGGCCTGTGACTGCCCACAGCAATGCTTCTAGTGTGATTAGGGGCATGATAGGAAGCCAGCTTTGTAAACAGGTGGTTGTTTTCTCTTTTTCTCTTAATGCAGCCCAGGACTTGGACTGTGAGGCGAGCAGGACCAAACACAGAACTGTCCAAAGCTTTGCAGAGAACTGAGACCCTTGTGCACCTGAAGAACCTAGCAAGCTGTTTCTTGTTACCCACCCAGTTGTAAAGATTTATAAGAACTGTAAATCTGGTGGTCCACCACTGGTTCTGATGGGAGCCATCAAGGGGACCAGAGATGCCAGGATCCCTTTTTCATGATTGGAAAGACAAAAAGTGCCACTTCTCCTATGTTGACCTCCGGGAGCCTAAATTCAGAGAGCTATGATTCTGATAAGATTGCCCCCCATAGACTTTATATATCTGCTTAAGAACACTTAGAACTGGGAATAAACCTGCTCTACAAAATAATGAAATGCATGCTAAAGCCAATCATAAAATAACATTTTTGATTACCTGGTGTTTTAGATTATGCCATTGTGCAGTTTTTTTCCCCACTGAAGCTCAGAGCCACAGTTAACCGTTTTCCCCTCCCAAATGTAAGTCTATTGTCATTGCTCATCCACTGGATCCATTGACAAAACGCCCGACTTGCTTAAGGCAATAACGACGTCTCCTCAGAAATTGGCCCAGATGATCCTTGGGAAAAACTGTAGGCTCTTAATAAATATTTGTTAAATTGAATTGTATTAAACATTCATCTTTTGTTCCTATGCCTTGAGGAACACTTGAATCTCCCTCTGACAATTTTCAGATGAAAATTATTAATTCTGCCAAATATTACTTGCTGAGTTTCATGATTCCTCTGGTCTTGGCTCCAAATGTCAGTTTCCTATTAACCCCATTCCCACAGCAGTTAGCACCTTTACAAAAATCACAGGCATCAGCACGGTTGAAAGAGATGTAGCTTCAACTTTGCTCTCATTCCTTACTCGAGAGAGACACCCCTCTGTTCCCCACAGAGGCCCCCTTTTCCCCAGTGTATTTCTGCTCTTTTATCCTCTTTCAGAGCAGGTTTAGGAATGGGCAGAATGGATTTCAGGGATGAAGATGATAAATAAGATATCAAAATGTTTCCACACTCTGCAGAGCTTTTTTTTTCTCCCAAATTGATGTTTTTCCCAAAGGCTGTTTTCAGCACTTTTTGTCTCTCCCAGATGCAATAATAACTGGATTCCAAGTTGGCATCTGGGATGGACCCTCAGGCTCTGATGATTCACATATATTGAACCAAGAAATTATGTTACCCCCAAATGAAGAAGCATGCCTGCCTTTTTCTTCTTGCTGGGCAATGAGAATTTAAAGCAACAGGCACAGGAGGATATAAACTAATAGTGCTCTCAGATCCCATATATAACTTTATCTGTTAGCCTTCCAGAATGCTAGACCTGGAAGGGAACTTAACTACAGCCTGGTCTAATGCTCTCATTTTACAGATGAAGCAGCCAAAGCCCTGAGGGGCAAATTTGCTCCAGGTCTTATAGGTAGGTGGAGACAGAGCTTGGACTAGAACTCAGGACTTCTGAGCCTCAGTCCTGGCTTCTGTTGCTCCCTTCATGTGATTCAGGGGGACATGGATCTTCCCTGAGCAGACTGGGGACCTAGTAGCTCTATGGAAAGTAATGGTCTTGGCTGGACCAGGGTATGATTATCTCTGTTAAATAGTGGGTAAGCCCTGGAAGAGAGGTGTTTGGATTTGGCACATAGTTTATGATTTTAGAGAGAGATATAGAACCTTCTAATTCATTTAAAAATGTTATTTCTTAAGCTGCAGGCAACAGCAATTCATAGTGGGGGAAATGGTCCATGAGATCCTAGGGAAGCCTAGGGAAAGACAGAGATTTAAAATTTTGCCCTTTACCAAAAGAATAATCCAGCAGAGAGTTGGCTCTGATGATTCTTTCTCTGCAGGTCTCTTTACAGGGACCTCGAGTAGGGATGGCAAATACGCAATGGTGTGGCATTGCCTCCAGTCCCTGCTCCCATGGCAGATATTGCTGACAGACATATCACTCTTTTCCTCTGATGTGGCCTCAGAATCCTTTGAAACTTTAGATAACCACTACCAATTGCTAGCCCTTGATAATGGAGATATAACTTGTTTTCTTTCCATGATCTGGGGAATAAGTAGATGAACACTACAGATGACATGAGAAATCTGGTTGGCCAGGTACAGGCCAGGTCCCACAGCCCCATCAAGAACGCCATCTCTCACCTGGTTTGATCAAGACTGTTCTTTCCACAGGCTTCTCCAGAAGTGACAACAGTAACACCATGGCGTATCTTTCTTCCTCACAGTTTTTCTTCAAATAGCAGCTTTGTAGAGGGCATTGGGCAACAAACCATGGTGGACTCCTCATACTCATTCTTGCCCAAAGGGTCTTCCCCAAAGCCAAGGTCCTGGGTGACCACTGTGCTTCCCCTGCTGGGGGATGGAAGAGAACACAGGAGGCTGGCAGTCCCCCTCCTGGCATGCTTCCTGCTATCCAACAGCCAGGTCTTGTCCTGGGGTCTTGGAATGGAAGGTGGTACAGGAAGAAAGTGATGCAGGGACATTTTCTCTAGATCACTCAGTCCCATCACCACAATTCAGGTGTTTCTAAGATTTCCCCTTTTAATCACATGTTTCCAGTTTCTACTGTACATAAGATATTGCCACTGGTCCATATCCATCCAAATAAATTTCCCAATGTCCTCTACTGTTGCATTAGGCTTTTCGTTGACAGGAAAATGCCCATCTGCCCTCTTAGGGGGTTATCTCATATCCTTTTTTGAGAGACTTGGTGGGATGGGACCTTTGGGCTAAGAGAGAAGCAGCTGCCTGTCTCAGAGTTGAAAAGTGAGTGGAAACAGAAGCAACAGCTTTGACTTAAGTAGTGAGCAAAGAATATTTTTCTTTCCTTGACCTATTTTCTGTAAACCACCAGTATGAGTTATTTATGGGAGATGGATCATTAGAGCAGCAGAGGGCGCTGCAAGGTCAAAAACAAAACCACCTGCCTTCGCAAAGCGGGAGAAAAGTTCCTTTTTGAATGACAGGAGCGATGAGAAACCAAGCTGTGGGAAAGGGTAGCCATGTTGACCAAATCCCTTGGCACCTTCTGGTCTGAGTGTCCCTCTTGAAGCCGAAGGGATGGTTTTGGGCTAAGGAAAGGCAGTTCTGCTTCACCAGTGGGTAGGTGGTTTCCTATAGGACACTCATTGTCTTGGGGAGCTGCTCAGGATCAGATATCAATAGGTTTAAGGGACATAGAAATTGACAGGCAGTAAGTCTGGAATGGGTCATTAAGTCTTGAGGGTCATCCTTATCCCTAAACTGTGGGGTCACTCTGCTGTACATTGTGATTTCTCATGAGTGAGTCTGTTGCAGCTCTTGGAAAACGTAAGAACCGTGGATTAGAACATTCATTTCTCATTCTCCTAATGCTTTTAGGGATTTTGGGGAGAACACAGCTGCTAGGTTCTCTGGGGAGTTCAGAGCTCTAAGATATGCTTGCAGCACTGACAACAAATTCAAGGTGTGAGTCACTTTTTTTTTTTTTTTTTTTTTTTTTACCCTTGATTTATACAACATGTCTCTTACCAGATTCCACAATTTATTTATTTATTTTTAGATTCACTCTGCATCTTTTCTCTGAACAGCTTTGATGAGAACAAAGCTCTCAGGAACTATATGCATGAGTCTCTTTAATGAAAATGACAATAGAATCAGCAGTGCCTCACATTCATAGATCATTTGTTGGGTGTGTTATTTCATTTAATTTCCCAACAGCCCTGTGAAAAAGCTATTATTGTGATCACCATTTTACAGATAGAGACATTGAGGCTTTGAGAGGTTAAGTACTACTTAAGGTCACACAGCAAGTAAATGCTGGAGCGGATATGAACCCAGGCAGCCTGGCTCCAGAGCCCCTTAGCCATGACGTGTGCTGCCATTTTGAGAAGTGCCCTTCCTGGAGGGAAGGACACCAGGGTAGGGAAGGTCATTATCGTGCTCAAGTCTGAACATTACGTGTGAAGCGTTAGCAGAGAAGGTGTGGCCCTCTCTGTGAGGGTCCAGGAAGCCTAGTTCTCTATTCTTGGGTGTGGTCAGATGGCACTGTGGTTGCACAGTCAGAAGAGGAGTAGCAGTTTAACTTGAAAGCTGTTACTATCTAGATCAGGATGGGAACACTCGGTTTCTTATAAATATCAAGCCTGGGTGACACCTTTAGGGCAGGATCTGGAAGCTCTGAAATAGATTTCCACGGGCAGAGGGCTGGACTCCCAGGGAAAGGCTCCTTGCCGGCAGGCGGCAGTGCAGGCCCAGCACCAGCTGTGTACACAGGGCAGCCCCGAGGCACCCCGAGCCCTTTCCCTCCCACACCCAGGGACCCTGAGGGCATGCATGGTGGGATTTTTGCTATTCTCCCTTTCTAGGGGTGCCAGAGAATACGGGATGCCCAGTGTTTCAGATAAACAATGCATACTTATTTTTTAGTATAAATATGTCCTAAATATGGCATATCCCAAATATTACTAAAATTTTTTTGTTGTTTATTTGAAATTCAAATTTAACTGGGTATCCCATATTTTTATTTGCTAAACCTGGCACATCTATTCATGCATTCTTTTATTCCACAAATATTTATTGGTGGTCGATTATGTGGGAGACATAATCCTAAGGGCTGGGATTTATCAGTGAAAAGATAAACAAGGTCTCTGCCCTCATGGAGCTGAAATTATGGCGTGTATGTGGGGCAAGGAGGTGAGATGGGCAAGACCAATAATAAACAAGTATATAAATCCAATGATTTTAGGTAGTGATATGAAGGAACATCAGAACGGCGACTGTGTGTGGGGTGGGTGACTAATCTACTGGGAGTGGGCAGAGAAAGCCTCTTTGAGTTGAGATGTGTGAAAACCTGGGACCCTTAGTCTCAGGAAGGCGGAAGAGCTAGGCAAATAGAGGATCAGAATGAAGGCCGCAGCTGCTGAAGGGGAGTGAGAGAGGGAGGAGAGGGTATTAGGGGAGGTTGGAGAAGAGGCAGGGGCTGATCCTGCCCAGGGCATTACAGGCTCAGGAGAGGAGTTCCAACTGATATCACCTGATTGACATTTTACAAAGACCTGGAGAATGGATGGTTGGGGGACAAGAGCAGTGGTACTGATAAGAGATGATGGTGTTTGGAGGAGGTGGTGACAGTGGAGATGGAGAGAAGTAGATGGACTGGAAATATATTTTCATGGTGGAACTAGATGGATTTGGTTTAGATGAAAAGGGAAATGAAGGAACGCCTAGGTTTTGGGGGGAGTGAGTTGGTCAGTCTTGTCATTTTTAGGGCAGTGCTTCCCAAATTTTGTTGTGTCATGGCTTACAAGGAAAATAATATTTTACAGTACATGGCTGGGAGAGACTGGCCTCAGGGACTCCAGCCACTGGAGACCCCACATGGCCAGAGAACATGTAACTGCTTTATGGCCATTCACCCATTGGGATACGTTTGTTCAGGGGAGAATTTTCCAGCTGGGGCCAATGTATGTTGCAAAGGGTCTATTGATAGAAGGAAATTAAGTGCTCTCAGGTTTAGTATACTCCTGCTCCCACTCCTCAAGCACCTGAAACCAAAGATTCCTAGAATTTAGAGCTAGGACAAACTTTAAAAACCATCTGGTCGGGAGTGGAGGTGGCTCAAGCAATTCGGCATCTCCCTCCCATATGGGAGGCCCCTGGTTCTGTTCCCGGTGCCACCTAAAAAGAAGACCAGCACTCAAAAACCAGGCACAGCAAATGCAAACGAGGGGGTGAGGAGAAATAAATAAATAAAATAAATCTTAAAAAAAAAGACAACAAAAAAAACACCATCTTGTCCATCCCCTTTCCCTCCCTCTTTATACAGAGGAGTAAGGGGCTTTGCCCAAGGTACTCATTCACTTATTCCATTTATTAAGCAGCTACAAACTATGAGCAGCTGTGCTAGGTGCTGTAAGGCAGTGCTGCTGGAAGTATGATTCATGGGCAGGTAGTGGCCCACAAACAGTTAACAGTCTGCAACAACAGGCTACGGAAATGGAGAATAAGCTGCTTTTATAGCAATTTGACATCCAAGCATGTCATCACTTAGCTTGCAACTTCTATTTCTTTCTTCCTTCCTTCCTTCCTTTATTTCTTTTAAATCATTTTCATTGTGTTTTAAAAAAATATTGGTTCAAGATGGATTGAGGACCAAAATAACATTAACAGTAGTTTCATTGGCTGGAGCATTTGCCTCAGAGAGCTCCAGCTCACTCAGTCACGTGACAGTCGGGGCTGCTGCCTCCTCTTATTTCCCTCCCATCTCCTTCCCCTCTGAGAGCCCAAGATGGTCTCAGAGATTTCTCAAACCCTGCCTAGTTCTATATCTTCTGCCCCGATACTAAAAGAAAATGATCCTGATTACGGGCTTTAGCCTTTTGTTTTTCTGTACGCAGCTTCATTTGCTTTACCATCCTCTTGTTTATGACTCCATTTTCCTTTCTCTGACTTTTAAAGGTTTGATTTCTCTCCGTCTTTCTTTTTCCCGCTTGGATTTTTGGTTGATCTCTGCCTTTGAATTTCATTTCTAAATTTAAAAATTTAAAATTTTTACAAACACTCCCTCCCCCCTCCATCCCTATTCCCTGGTAACGTCTAGCTGTGTGTTTTTTTTTTTTAATTAAAATTTTTAAATTTTGATATTCATTTCTGTGTCCTTCTCCTTCCTCTTTCCCTTGACTTCCCTTTGGGTTGGGTTTGTGCTGAACCCAGGGTCTGAGGACTGCAGGAAATCACTGTTTTCTCATTTCTTCTCTTTACAGGTAAGGGCATGTTCTGTGACAGTGTGAACCAGATGAGTTCCCCGAACAAGATGGTGAAGACGGGTGATAGGGTGGTACTGCTCTGCACTTATGAAACTGAATACACAAACCCATATTTATACTGGTACCGAAGGGGGCCAGATCATTCCTTTCAGTTTGTCGTTTTCAGGGATAATACCAGATCCCAAGATGCGGACTTCACTCAGGGTCGGTTTTCTGTACAGCGCAGTCAGACCCAGAAAATCTTCCACTTGGTGATCTCCTCTGCAAGGGCTGAAGACAGTGCCACTTACTACTGTGCCTTGTGCACACAGTGATGCAGGTGCCCAGGAAGTCTGCACACAAACCCTTGGGACATGGGCCAGCTTGGCAGAGCTACCGCTTAGGTTAGGGAAGATCACATTCTTTTTCCTAGTCATTTTGTACCCCAGCCGCTTGGCCTTTACAGGTGCTCTAAAGTGTTTGATGAATAACTCAAGGCATGAGCACATCCAGGAGTGCACTCTGGCTTCATATGGAGCTGAGCACCGCCCTGTTTGTGGCTTAGTGGGTCTTACTACTTGAGTGGTTCATGGTGGGGAAGGGAAAGTTGTATGACTGAGGGATCGTCATCTTTGTGTTCCCTGTGCCCAGGCCATGCCTGATGCAGAATGGGACTTGACAAGTTTGTGCTGTGTTTGTTGTGGGGGTACCAGAATGATGCAGGCGAAGGGTCAGTCTAAGGAGAAGCCAGCAGAAATATCTTTATCTTAGTTTGCATCACCATTTATCCATTATTGTGAATTGGTTTGTGTTTTAGTTTCTTCATTGCTAAAGCAAATACCATGCAGTGGGTTGGCTTAAATAATGGGAATTTATTGGCTCATGGTTTTGAAGCTAGGAGAAGTCCAAATCAAGGCATCATCAAAGTGATGCTTTCTTCCCAAAGACTGGCATTCTGGGGCTGGCTGCCGGTGATCCTTGGTCCTTGGCTCCTCTGTCACATGGCAATGCACATGACGGCCTCTCCTGGCCTCTCCCTTCTCTTCCAGGCTCTGTTGACTTTTAGCTTTTGGCTGCTCTGTCTGTGGCTTTCTTGCTATCTGTCTGAATTTCCTTCTGCTTATAAAATACTCCAGTAATAGGATTAAGACCCATCCTGATTGAGTTGTGTCTCACCTTAACTAAAGTAACCTCATCCAAAGGCCCTACTTCAATGGATTCACACCCACAGGAATGGACTAAGTTTAAGAACATGTTTTTCTGGGGTACCTAATTCCAAACCATCACAGTCTGTTTTCAGTTTAAGAATCAAATTGGATGCAAGGTTATTTCCCCCAATTTACTTTATTTTTCTTTCCAGTCACCTTATTTCTCTTGGATGCTCTTTTGTACCCCCTTTTTATTTACCACTTTTGGAGAACATTTATCTTTCACTGAAGAGAATTGAGTTACTCCTAGAAAGTTGTCTGTAAATCCCTGAATCCCAACTCCAAAGTCCCTGAGTTTGGAGCTCAGTGGTGTCTCCAGAGACAATAATTACCTCCAGGGGAAAACAATGATGTGATGTCAAAATAGATACATTCTTAGCCCCTGGGAATTGATCCCTCCTTTGTCTTTTTCTATTGAAGTTTCTACTTTGAAAGAACTGGTAGAGTTGTTAGATGCAATTTTAGAAATGGAAGGGGATTTAGACATTACTTTATAGGAAATATCATTGAAATCCAGAGAAGTGAGGACATTCTCAAGGTCATATAGAGGGTAAAAGACAGAGCTGGGGCGATGGGACATTCTTAAGGTCATGTGGCTAGTGACAGAAGAGAGGGCAGTGGGTGCTCCCAAGTTCGTATAGCTGGCCAGTGACAGTGGCAGAGCCAGCGCTACAGTTCTGCACTTCTTGGGCTCTCTTTCGCTTGGGTTCTAGGATGCTTTTAGCAATAGGTGGTTTGGACTGCAGTTTGTCTGGGCTTCAAAAACAGCCAGGAAAAGAGCAGTCACTATATAAAGGAATAGCAAGAGCCTTGGAATCCAATGGCCTTGGGCAAGCGACTCAGCTTCCTGGGGCTTCTGTTTCAGTCCATTGAATGTATGTAAGAATCTCCTTGATAACTATTACCTCAGGGGTGTTGTGACACTTAAATGAGATGCTGCATATGAAAGCTCCTGAAAACCATAATCTATAGTCCAATGGCCTCCAGACCAGAAGGCAGCCATAATCTCCTCTGTTTCCTGCCTTAAGTTTTTTGCAAAGGTTCCTTTTGGAAGAAGAAATTCATAGTCCTGTGATTTTCTTTTTCTTCTTGATGATCAAAGGGACCAGATTGTGGCTCAATTGCAGGTTAAATATAAGACAGCCATGAAGGAAAATCTGGCTGATATTCACATCGAGACCTTGTCATCATTTTGGGGATATAGTGTGCTCTTATAGTATGAACTTTGGGCTGATACTCTTGATACCTCAGTTCTGCTCCCAGCAATATCGTTGGCTCATGGAATGATTTTGGACAAGGTGCACACTTTTTCTGTGAATGTATTTTTTTCATCTGAAAAATGAGGATAAGTGATCTTTTCATACCTAGTAACTTCAGAGAAACTTTCTAATGTTACATAAGTTAGTAGATGGTACTGTTGTGGAGTTAGATATTCTTTACACATTCAAGTTGAAGTTGTGTAGAATCATTTATTGTTTTTCCCTGGATGGATGTGGCTTATCCATGCAGATGGTCTTAAACCCATTGGCTCACAGGGCTACTGCCTCCTAGCTTTTGTTTGGGATGTGAAGACATGGTGTGGGAGTTGCAGTTGGTGAGGGCAGGGGGAGCTATTGGTGATGATTATTCTTTCACTTGTAACCTCATACACCCCTTGCTTGACACCCCAGTGAGGTGCCATGGAAACCACAGTAAGGGGTGGCTAAGGCTCTGCTATCTGAGTGTGTGCACCTGGAAAGAGCTGTAACCCTGCTGAGGTGGGAGGACCCGAGCTCGCCAGCTGCAACGAGAGCTCCGCTGCTGCTACTGCTGTAGTAGCCACAGCAGCAGGAAACCAGGGCTGGTCCCCAAGGCAGGAGCCTGCAGGCTTGGGGCTCAGGAAGCTGCGGTGTGACCTCAGAGCTCAGTTTGGCTTTCATCTGACTGCCAGTGAGTTCACAGAGGCCACTCTCTTTCTTCAGTGGTCCACAATGAGTAAAGCCAGAGGCGAGGTGCACACAATGCGCTTTAATAAATGCAACAGAGACATGATCTGAGATGAGCAGCAGGCAATCATCACCACCTGAGGCCTGGGCAAAGGAGTCAGCATCCAGTGATCTCCAACTCCCGGCCACAGACAGGCAGAAAAAGTCAGGAAAGATACTGTTTTTACAGGGGAAATCTAGTGGTCTCATTTCTGTCCTTCCTTCCAAAGCCACTAGAAGGATCCTTGTCTTACTCATCTCTATTCCCTCAGCACAGTGCCTGGAATTTAGAGGCAGTCAATGTTTGATAAATCATTGGGTAGAAAGAAGTGTCCTTCCTCTGTGTTTTACTCTGATCTCTGCTAGTAGCCTGAGGAGTATTTAGAAGAGGTGTTTTAAACTCTGTTGGCTGCTCAGAGAATATTAGGGAAATCAAATGTAATTTTGTTTGTAATGTACCAGGAAAACCAGAAAGTGATGAAAGTTTGTGCCTGCCCCTCCCCCACTCCCACAAAAATGGTTTCTGAAGTGAACATAGAGGGTGGGGCAAGTCATGAGGAGGGGGGGGTGGGACTGTTGGTTTAGGGGCAGATTTAGTGCTGGGTAGAGCAGAATCTTTGATGTTTAGGTAAACATGCTCTCTTTCTTCCAGGACCTATTTACTCCTGGAGAATGGATCTACCTCTGGAGGCAAAGAAAGTCAAAAGGAACAAACATCATTTTTCAAAGTGTATAGGTTGTAGAAGTAAAAAATGTGTCCTATATCCCTTTATAAAGCAGCATTAATGCAGTTAAGGACCATAAACCTTTTCTCCCCAGGACTTTTTTCTGACTACTAGGCTGAAGGATGAGCTGGGTTTGTTGCTTTCAAAGGAAAACTGGTTTGGGCAGCAGCCGTTTAAGCTAGGCTGTGACAGGTCAACTTGAGTCGCCAAGAAGTTGGAGAAAGCATCTTTGTAGGGTTTCAGGAGGTATAGCCTTCTCACGCCAGTCATCCTGCAGGCAAAGGAAAGTTGTCAGAGCCACCTGTTATAGAATTATAGATTGTCAATGCTAGAATGAATCACAGGAGTCATATTCTTGGGATGGCCAACGTTTGCTGTGGCTGTACCATTGCAGAAATCACTACTCTAGCATGACACTTTCCCCCTCCATGCATGCAAATAGTCTAGCTAGTCAGTACCACTCTAGCAATGTTGGCAAGTGCAATGAAACCCACTTGCACTCATTTAGTCATTCTTAATTCCCTTGTATTTTTTTTTTTTAATTTTTTTATTTGTAAAATGATATATAACTACATATGCATATATGTGCATTTGTTTACATAAATGTTATTTGTTATATATATATATACATTTTATAAAGGTGTCTAGATTACCCAAATATTACTCAGAAACTACAGAGATTCCCATGCTCCCCACCGCCCACAC
>JAQZBX010005360.1:0-56716 GCA_029593785.1 Cabassous unicinctus
GCTTCATACTATTTTCAACATGGTTTTGTGGTACCCAAGGCTATTTTTGGTGTCTTACTAAGGAAGATGGCTATTATGAAAGTTTAATTCCTTGAAATTTCCTGGTGCCAGGAGGAGTGATGGGGAAGACTTAAATAATTTTGCAAAAGAGACACATAATAGGTCACAAAAGATCAGAGAACAAGGCTATAAATTATGTACTACTATTTCTGTTCAGTGCATTTTTTTCTCTCTGGAGTTCTTCATGGGTTCAGAATCATCTGGTATCTATCCACAGTTGTTATTTTCATTTTTACTCTTTCTTGCCACAGAGGTCATGTGTTGTAACTTGGACTTTGGCTTGCAGTTCATGTTACAGCATGTGCTGTAAATTCGGTCAACAGGTCTTTATTGAACAGAAAGTACTTTGAGCATTGTGTGAAGAACTCTGAACAAAGTATTTTAATTAGGAAGGGTCAGTGATTAATAGAATAGCTCTAATCTTTATGAGTTCTAGAACTTTCTCTCTGTCAACATTGTGTTGGCTGGCAGAATGTTGCAGAACAAGAGCTGGGAGAGTTTTAGACAATGCTTGAGACATAGGGCATTGGGTCTAAAATCCCAGATGGGCAAGACAGGTGAAGACTGTGAGAAAAGATACTGAGTAAGAGGAATCTGGAATGAAACAAAAATCACAGTTAGCAGGGGCAGAAGTCAGGCAAGGAAGCAAGTTTAAGGATCAGGAAATAAAAAGTAAGAACTCTCCAGTCTCAGGGCTGGTGGTTTGGGTGGAGTCTGGAACCAATATCAACACTGATCTCCTGACATTTAGATGAAGATAAGAGCTCCTGACTGGGTCAGGGATCGAGAGACATAGAACAAGTTCCATCCTTGGCTTTCCTCAGTAACTCTCTTGGCTCCCACCGGTTCTAAATAGTGAATGACTTTTGTTCAGAATTTTTTAGGCAGTCTTTGTTTGGCACTCATCTGAACTCTGATCCTAGCTGCTTCTCTGTCCTACCACTGAGGCTTGGCACCTGATGCAAAATTGGAAGTTTGGAATCTGTCCCTGGGAATACCATATCTAGAAGTGACTCAGTCATTCTTTGGGTGACTAAACTGTGATGTGTAAAACTAAGAAAGCCAATTAAGTAGCCACATTTCCAGTCATGTGTAACAGAGATGGTGGAATATATCAGAGGGAATAAAAGGCATACACTCAGAAAATAGAAGAGGTGAGATCTACATAGAGTCCTAACGTTGTTAGGTTTTCTAGTTCCAGTGGTGTTTCAAGACCAACTGCATTTCTATCTTCAGGTCTTCTAAATCTTCCACTTTCCTTAAATTAGTTTGAGTTGTATTTCTGTCACATGTAAGCCAAAGAGCCCCAGTGAATGAAATTCCCACCATCTAAACTTACTGAACACAAGGCTGAGCCTCAAAGAGATTGATGGACTTGTCAGGAGCATGTAGAAAGTAACTTGTTATCTGACTGACTAGTTTTCCATTTCTATGACGTCCTCAGGGGAAGGAAGGTTTTAAACCTATAACTCCCACTAGATTTTTCACTAGGAACAACAGGTAGAACAAAGAACACAATTATATTGAGTCTTCATTTTAAAAGCTAGGTGAGTCCATTTCTCCTAAAACCTTTTGAAGTGAGAACACGTTATGAAACCTCAAATAAAGACAGTTATTTAAGCAGGCACAGGATTATCAGGCCAGTATTATCCCTTCAAATGCTCATAGACATCTATAAGAACATAGAGGACAGTCCCAAAATGATGTCTATCCACACTAGTTTCCATTTATTACCTGAATTTTCTACCATCTCTAGAATATCGATATGTGTTTAAAGGAAACAGAAATCTATAAATAAGCAAATATATGGATTTAGAGAAGGTTCCATTTTTCTCATCTACAGGAGAAGGACAAAAGGATAAAGCACCTCAAACAGTGGCCATAGATAAGTAAAGTTTATGAATACTTATCTATGTATTTGGGCAGTACAAAATTAAGTTCTTAGAAAGAGATTTCTGATACTAGGAACTTCTTAGTATATGTATATTGGTGTAGTGTTGTGTTTAGGAGCTTGTGCTCTGGGGCTAGACTGAATAGATCTCCAATTTCAGAGCTGCCACTTACCATCCATGTGACCTTGGGCAATTTCTTAGATTCTCTGTGCCTCAGTTTCCTGGTCTGTAAAACAGGAATAAAAATAAGGTCCCCACAAGTAGTACTAGAGAATAGTAAATAAGTTAATATATATGAAGCCCTTGGAAAAGAATCTACCAGATTATATGCACTCAATAAATGATAGCTCTTGTTATTATGAGGTCATGGATCACTTAGTTTTATAGCCTTAAATAAAGCACATGCAAAAAAATCTGTTGGATATTTAAATTAAAAAAAATACATAAATCAACAGAGCAAATTTTAATTAAGTCAGCTAATGGCATAGTATGGATCAGTTGGGAAAATGTGTTTACTTCCCAAATTATTTCAAAGATCACTCCTCATAAAACATTAGAACCTCATTAGATATATATGTTGAAAGGAGACATTGAAAAATATATAATGTGTAACCAAGAAGCTTGCTTAACAGTTGCTTTTTTATTATTATTCAAAATGGTTTTTAGTTTAAGGGGACTCCATGAATGATTTTCTCAAGGAAATCAATAACCCTGTTTGCACAGTCCCTTGAGATGACTGGGTCATAGCAACTACCAGTATTCAGTTGTTTTAGAGCCATCAGGGAAAAAGCAGCAGCTTTGAAGTATCTTCAAGTATGAGAAGGGCATGTAGAAACAATTAATCATAAACAAGTCATTAAAATTAAAAGTGTATTCTTAAATGGTTTCTTGATTAAGAACAAATGCCTCATTAATCTGGAACATATTGACTTGAGAAAACAAGTAAAGTCAAGGAGAGTAATGACTGACATGACATGGAACACAGCATGCTGTATGTTCCCATTTCAAAAGCTTTTGAAGAACAGACTCCACAAAAGGTCACTGGATACAGTGAATTGAACAGAAAACCCAACATGATCCAATGATGCAAAGGTAAGTTTTTAAATCTAGAATACAGAGAATATTGTGTACCAGCTGCACAGAAACTTTTCCTATCTATGGATTCTGAGTGCATTCCATCTATTTCAGGCATGAAAATAACCCTAGACCCAAGATCTAATATATTTAAAAGAAATAAGGCATCCAATTTCAAAGGAATTTAGTATCCTTCCCCCACTCCCATCCTGCAGCTCTTAATTAAATATATGATTAGATGTTAAAAACCAGCACAATTTGCTTTGAAGGAAATCCTAGCATCATAATTGGACGTGGATTTTCTTTGGACCATACTAAAGCTACATTTCTTAAAGGAGTGTATAACACTTAGTAAATAAGAGTAGATGTCCATCAATATGAAATGTGCCTATAAAATCATGTCCATAATTTTAAAAAGCAGAACAGACTTTAAAAATCTAGAAGAGGATGACTATCCAATTTTTAAAGGCTAAATCTTGTTTTGAAATAGCTCATCAAAAAAAAAATATATGTATGTATATATATGTATATACACATATGTTCTTGTGAAAAGCTTTGGCACTTCACACTCCAGAAAGTAAGGTTCATGAGGAAAGGGACTTTTTCTTGTCTCATTCAAGACATATCCCCAGAACAATGATTAGCACATAATAGAGGATCCATCTAGATTTGTTGAGTAAATAACTTCAGCAGTGACTGTCGACCATGAGGAGGGATGCAACCTTTTCAAATATCCAGAAGTCATCCCACATTGCATCTTATAAGGAGGGATATGAAACTTTTTTTTAATTTAAAACACTGTGTGATTATAAAAGTCATGAAATCAAGCTTCTCATGTGGACTTTGTTTATTTATTTATTTTTCACATGGCCTTTAAATGTACCCTCAAAATAATTGCACATAACAGGATGAGAGAAAAGTCTTTAATCTCATCAAATGATTACTCTGATAAGAAAACCATGCCTTGGATAAAAGTGTTTAGATGTGTAGTTTTAACAATTGACCTGAAGTCTGTACACTCTACAGTTGGTCCCTTGTCCATGTCACCCCACACTTTGCCTATACATTAGCCTGACTTTTATGGTGATGTCACCTCATAATGAAGAGAAAGAAGATATCCATCAAAGGCTATAGGGATTTGAGGTGAAATTATATGCAAAGCATTTCTCAAATGCTATCTTTTATAGATTGGTACAAAAAAATTATCAAAATTTTTCCAAGACTAGAAAAAATTCTTCCAAAGACATGATATTTTACATAATTTTCATAGAATCCAGATATAGTACTGTATCATTTTTACTCAATAAATATATTTCATCTCATACTTCAAGATAAGGGAAAGACAAAATTTTTCTAGGAAGAAAAAACATGGCATGAATTGAAAGAAGATAAAGTAGAACATTACCACTCTAAGTAACTATAGTCAGACAGATGGGTAAAGAGCCAGCACTAGAATACTCCCTAGTTCTCTCAGTCAAAAATAAGTATTTATTAGATATATGCCCAGCTTGTGCTGGAATACAATTTATTATAACTCCTGTCCTTGAGAAACAAACAATTTGGTTAGAGGCAGGAGATCAGCAAACAGGAAACATATTTATAGACTGCCATATATTCTCTTATGTACTAAATTGTATATGACAAATTCTCAATGCTATAAGGTATAGAGATGAGAAAGAGAGGGATAATTCCAGCACTGTCTTAGTTTGCCAGGGCTGCTATGATAAACATCACACATTGGTTGGCTGAGCAATAAGAATTCATTGGTTCACAGTTTTGGAATCTAGAAGTTCAAAATCAAGGTGTCAGTAAGGCCATGTGCTTGCTCTCCAAAGTCTGCAGGGTCCTGGTGATGGCAGTCCTCCATTACATGGTGGTCTCTCTCTCTGGCTTCTTCTACTGCTGGTTTCTTCTGACTGACTGCATCCAAATATCTTCTGTCTTATAAGAACTCTGGTCATACGGATTAAGGCCTACCCTGATTCAGTTTGGCCTCATCTAAGTAGGATTCTTCAAAGTTCCTACTCACAAATGACTCCACACACCTTAACTAAAATATCATCTTCAGATGGGTCCTATTTACAAATGGGTTCACAACTTCAGGAATGCTGATTAAAACTTGAGTATGTTTTTTGTGGGGGACATGATTCAGTGCCCAACAAGCCCCTAGAACAGAGTCTACGGATGAACCATTTAGTACGTTATGTGTCCAATCAGCACTGGCCAGGCAGTGGGTTGGAGTAACATTTCACAAAACATAGTTAATTTAGGTGGGTGTGGCTTTTGGCAGGAAGGTGCCTTAAATATTTCTAACACTAAGGATTTGGTCTCTACTACTAAATATTAAGTTTTCATACATTTGTAGGTTCATTCATTAACTAAATGTCTGTGACTTGTGTGGTCTCGTCAATCACATTTCCCTCTTAGGAATTAATTCTAAGAGACTCAGAAGATTATGGCCAATGAACTGTTTGCATGGGTTCTGAGGCCATGCAAAATCAGGGCTAGGGCAGCCATCTGGAGCCATGTCAATAGGGAATGAATGTACAGAGGAAACCAGTCAGGACAGAGAGAGGACTTGTAAAAAAGCAGATTAAAAAGCAACTAGAGAAAAACATGGTCCTTTAAAGAGAAACACCCCGAGAGAGGGAGGATCAGAACTGAGAGAAGGGATAATTCAGGCCTGAAGCTTTAGTGTTCAGTTTTGTCTGGAATTCTGCAAGAATCTCCATTTAAGTTAAACTATTTGGGGCCTGTGTCTATTCTTTGTGATTGAAAGAGCACAATTAAAAAACTTATCTTGTAATAATTTATTCTTTTTCCCATTATAATCTCTTAATAATGACTTTTCTTAGCTTTGGGTAACAAACATTGGCTTAAAAGTGGTTTTATTTTAACACCCTTTTAGCTGTGCTGTTATGCTAAGAGAGATCATATACTTTCATAGGATTTCACAGTAATTTTGGGGAAAAAAGATCCATTTATTGTCCCTAGGAATTTTTTTTTAATTTAAAAATTTTAACTTGTTATAAACATAAACCAAATTAGAAATACTATCTATATTTTTGAAGAGAATGTTTTGGGTTAACAACTGAAACATTTATTGGAAAGAAATAGTTCACCAGTCTTAGGGGTTTTGTGTGATTTAACAAATTTAATATTTATACCAGATACAAGCACCATTTGAAAAGTTCTTTGAAAAATTAGTTATCCAGTTTTTACATGTCCACTATGTCAACAAGGCTGAAGAACCACATTGTTGAAGAAACTGTCCAGTGATTTTTTTCAGTGCTGTGTTGAAACAACCTAGAAATTTTGCTCTTTGAAAGTTAATCCCTGGTATATGTTGGCAGTTGGGTGGGGTTTTTTTGTTTTTGTTTTTGTTTGTTTTTTGTCCCTTGTGTACAGTGTTTAAATTGCACAATTGGTCAACTGAACAATCAAGGTAATCTGAAGTTGGACACCCAAACATTCTTCCCACTAATATTGAGGGATAAGAAAGTGAACAGGATAAGTCACTTGTGAAAGAAGTTACTCAAATTGCTGTAGTGACTCACTGTAATTTGCCCATGGAATGCCTCACTAAGAAAAGGTGGAAATTAAATTAAGAACCATCAGACCGTGATCTAGCACCTCCTTGCTGCCAAGTTACATGCCTGGTGAGGAGATAGATCTTAAAATCCTTACTTATAGCCAGGGTATCTGGATAAGAATGAAAGACCTTTGATATTGTGAATTGTGTCAGTTCATGCTTAACAGAGGCACATGTTACGAGGAAGTGAGATTTTAAGTGACCTCTTGGTGACCTCAACACCTATAGATAAGATGTTAGTAGCTGTAAGATTTCCTGCTGGGACTCAAGCCATAAGACTGCAAACAAATCCCCAAAAGGTGAAGTAGGCTGAAGTGTTTAGACTACAGTCACTAGGGGTGCCTGTACCTTGCTTAATAATTATATGCATAGATAGAGCCCAAATCACATCTATAATTTTCCAGATGAAATACCAGATTTGGTCCTTAAAAAAGAAATCAATTTGTAAAAGTCACAAAAGAAAAATTGAAAAAAAAAAAAAATGGAGCTCTTCAAAAGCATTGGATTTGGAAATTCAAATCCATTTCCAAACTAAGATTAATGGGCATACCATGTGTTTCTGGCTTTAAATCATATGTCATTGAAAATGAAGACAAGAGATTTTGAAAGAATTTTCCTTTATCTTAATTCTTGAAGATTGACATGGTTTCCCTTAACAGTTTGGTCTGTTTTATATGATGGATACAACATTGTCTTCTTCTTTCCTTATTAATGAAGCACCAGTGTCTTCAGGCTTCAGTCTGTGATTGGAATGAAGGGCACATTAACAGCTGCACACAGCATTCACAGGCTTCTCTCTACTACCTATTCAGAAGACCTTAGGCTTTGAAGAGGTTCCTCCAGTCCCTAAAAAGTTCTGGCACTTTCCAGAAAGTATCTCTAAAGTTGAAAAGTCAGCTGGTTGTGCTAACTCAGAATCTCCTGGTTTTTTGCCTTGTTCCATGTGACATCAGGGTTTCTGCCTGTCTTAGGTCACTGATCCATAAGGAAAACATTACCTTACAGAGAGCAGTTCCTGTTCCCCCTACCCCACCCCAATGCTGCCAGGCATATACTGGTTTCTGCCCAGAAATGGAGAAAATGTTTCTAATTCCTGAATGCACAGTGCTCAGAAATATTCATTCCCCCAGCCTCTTCTTGGAACCACATGGTACATTATCTTCTGCATTTCCTAGGTTCTTATCTCCTGAATTCCTCTCCTACCTTCAGGCACAAAACTTCCTACTCTCTCCTCTCTCCCCTCTCTTCCCTTCTCCAAATGCAAATCATGCATTTAAATATATATGTGGGAGGATTGCCAGATCCAAAATCTTTTTTCAGATTAGGTTAAGCAAAGACCACATCTACATCTACACTTCACCCTTGGAACACTAGACTACAATAAATAATAAAGATGTGATACAGGAAGCACCTTTATACTTTAGTCTTTTGTATTTTCATTAAGGTAAACATCATGGTTTTTCTTGGCATGCCAAAAAAATTTAATGGAAGTATGCTGAACTAGGGGCAAAACTTTGTACTGGCTAGGTAAAATGGCATGTAATATTGTTGAAGGAAACAATGGCAAACAGAAAGATTTCCCGTGTCAAACAGATGGAGTAGACTTGGATGGAAAGAAAAGAGAAAAACTGTAGAATGAACACCAGTTATAAACTCCACTAAAGAATTAGCAGATGTTATACAATAAAGAGCTAAGGCTGACTTGTTTATAACTGCAACAAGATGATATCTACTTCACCAGTGTAATTTTATGTCATCTGGTATTATGCATGGTATGTACAGAACCAGGAACCTGGAGGTGGGGAAAATGAGTTTTTCAGTGAAGTGGTGAGCTGATCCCCACAGATTTCCAGGAATAGCGAGATGACCCAGAAGTGACCCTGGACAAGGAGTGACACAATTGAAGACTTGCAAAGTAGGAGCTAGAACAGAAAGGAAAAGGAAGTACACACTTGAATGAAGGAAGGCCATAGCCTAAAAAACAAAAATAGAAAGACAAAACATATATTCGAAAATGATGACTCCCTTACCAGAAAAAGAAAATAACTAAAAACCTAGAATGTGCTCAATAAATCTTCAATTGTCATGGCAATGAGGAAAGTATTTTTTTAAATTGGGTAATGAGAAAATATTTAGAATGTTAATTCCAAAATAGAGGTAAATCTCTACCCCTAAATCCAAAATCTTTTGAGTCCAATCTGTTTTTCATCATGTTAGAGATGTGTGACTTACATATGATTTTTTCATATGCAAAACTCTGTTAAATGGAATAGGGATACGAATGATATCTAAAATACAAACTGGATCATCTGGTTTCATTGTTTGCAGGGAGCTTTCTGTCTTAAGCATTCCTAAGAAAGAAATGCACTACTTAAAGCATAAATTAGCATGGCTTAGAAAAAAAAAGAATTAGATTCACACATCTAACTGTGTGGGGTTGCTTTTAAAGTCCATTTGGGAAACTGCATACTTATACTAATAAGGCTGCCATTGCTCAAAAACATTTTTTAGAGTTCCTTTTTGAGAATGGCCTTCTTCTATGGCACATTCTTTTGCAAGTCCATATGGCAATTGCTTTAATTTCTTAGGCTGCTCAAAGCAGATATCATGAAATGGGTTGGCTTAAACATTGGAATACTTTAGCTTACAATTTGAGACCAGGAAAATGTCCAAATCATGGCCTCATCAAAGCAATGCTTTATTCCTGAAGATTGGCTGCTGGTGATTCTTGGCTCCTCTGCCACATGGCAAGGCACATGGCGGCTTCTACTCCCTTCTCTTCCAGGTTTCACTGCTTTCAGTTTCTTGCTTACCTGGCTTTCTCTCTGTATTCATTTGTTGTTTTTTTTTCAAAGGACTCCAATAAGAGGATTAAGTCCCTTCCTGAATGAAGTGGGTCACACCTTAACTGAAGCAGCCTCATCAAAAGGTCCTACTTACAATGGGTTTATACCTATAGGAATGGATTAACTTTAAGAACATGTCTTTCTGGGGTACATACAGCTCTAAACCATCACTGTTATGTATCTTCATCTTTTGAGTATAAATTTGATTTTAAAATAACCAAAAATAGTCAGAAGCAAATCTTAAGAATAAGAAAGACAATTAAATTGGAAAATATCAAAAAGCGGTAAGGTGAACTTCAGAAAAGTTTTGTCTGGTTGTTTCCTTTCTGATGTATTTACCTTTTGGGAACTATTAATTTTGGTACACATTATACTTTCAAGTCTTTTCTGACGTGATTTTGTTGTCAATTTCAAAAAATTGTAATATTCTGAATTCTGACAAAAGTTTAGATGATAGATGATATAGATAGATGATAGATAAATAAAGAGATATTATATGTTTTATTATAGAATGGAATCAAAGATTTTACAGAATTCTCTCATTCAGATTTAGAAGAAAAAATGTGGTTCCAGATACAGTTTAATCCTCCATTGAATAACTAAGCAACATACTTACTACAACTGAAATATAAACTTAACCGATATTCCATCAAAATATAAGATTTCTTTTAGCCAGTTCTCTCCATCTGTTATGTAATATCCACTCTACCAGATCCTTTGATAAGCATTTTAATAATCTTTATAACAACATATTTCTATTAATGATTTTTCTCCTCTTGAAAATATTTTTAACAAATCAATTTTATTGATACATATTAATAAAACACACAATTCAGCCAAAATGTACAATCAATAGTATTTTCTTTAATCACATAGTTGTGCATTCATCACCCAATCATCATTAGAGCACTTTCATTATTTCAATAATAATAAACAAAAAACAAACAAGAAAATTCTTCACCCCTCGACCTCTCTATTCTTCCCTTGCTGTACATAGCTGTTATTCCTGGCTATTTTTGTATAATTATTTATTTATTAAGCAATACTATTGAGATATATTCATATGCCATGAAATCTATTCAAAGTGTATAATCAGTAACTTTTAGTATACTCACAATGTTGTGCATTCATGTTTTTATAAACTCTCTTTTGCTATTCAATTGCAGCTGTTAATAATTATACTTTTTTCCTATGGTTTGTTTTCTATGGCTTGCATCAGAAATTTTTTGATACCAAATGCAGTAAAGGAATGTTTTGCTTTAAATTTTAGAACTTGAACATGATATAAAACCATTTAACTGGCCTTTAAAATATATCAACCCAGCCAAACTTATTTATGCAAAATATTTTGTCCAGACTGTTGCGCTCCTTGCCAAAGACTGCTGACTCAGGTGTTTTGCAGCTTCTAAAGTAATTGTTCAATATGATATTAGATTATAGAATGTGGTCACAAATTCCTGAAGCCTAGAGCAGTCCTAGGAGGTCCTTCCACTCTCTCTCAACTTTACTGTGCTTACGCAAGAGAATTATGTCTTTCCTATTTAACTTGCTTTATGTGGCAACACACATTGTTTTCTAAAATACAGAATATGTTTTTGGAAATCAAACCATACCAAAGTCAAAAGTGGTTACAATTGTAGTACATACTCCACTTTTGTATGTACTACATACAATGGCTGCGATGAGGTGATGGATTTATGAGCTAAGTGTTCTTACTTTCATAATTGCATTTAGTGTAGTTATTTTATGAAAAGATGTAGAAGGAAGTCATTTCCCTGAGATGGAGTCCCTAGAGCAGGGTTTCTTAACCTCAGCTGTATTGGAATTTGGGGCCAGACAATTATTAGTTCTGTGGGTGGAGACTGAGTTGTACATAGTGAGATGTTTAGCAGCACCCCTGGCCTTGGTCCCCTGGCTGCCAATGACGCCCCTACTCCTGAATTGTGATCACCAGAAAATATTTCCAGTCATGGCTAAAATTTCCATTTTGTCCCCTGGGGGACAAAATCCCCATCCCCATCCCCCACCCCATGTTGAGAACTACTGCTTTAGAGAAACCATTTCAATATTTAAAGTAAGTTCCTGAAAATGGTGTTAAGAAAGGGAATTCACATCATCATTTACTATTCAACTTAGATTACTCTTTTACTACAAGAAGTTTAGGGGCAAGGCAATCTGTGATATATGCTAATCCATGTAATATAAATTTTTAAAAACATGTACCTATGTTCCTCAGTTCCTGTCTTCCTTTTAAACTATGAACCTATGTTCCTCTCATTGCCCCAAATATTTAACAGAGGAAAAAGTTACTGATTATAGACAATAAAAAATTTATTATGGTGAAATACAGCATATACTAACATTATAAAGTACAACTGAAATATTCACAACATTTCAAGCCAATAAAAGTCGCTTGATTAAGTGGGACAGAATTACCATGGATAAAGTAGGATCCAAAATACCTGTAATTACTATAGGCCAGGCAAAGCAAGAGGAGCTCAATTAGATTTCAGAGGCACTCCTCTGAAGGCAGCTAAAATGTCATCAGTCAAATGGCATTTGCAAGAAACTGGTCTGAGATAACCAAGTGAGCACCTAATAAGTCTTCAAATGCTCTGAGAACAAAGCTGATTCTGTATTTTATACTGACCAAAGTTTCAGGTCTATTCTTACTCAGCCCTAGGATTTTAGTAGGCAAGCAACAACAAAAAAGATGAACTTCAAATTTCACCCTGAGAATTACTGGTTTTACTGAATAAAAAACTAACTCAAGAGCAAGGAAGAACCTGAATAATAAATTCTCATAAAGAAGCCCAGAGTTGCATTCCTAGACCACTAAGTAAGCAAACAAAAAGCATCAACGAGCTTAAAAACTCACATAAAACACACATTTGGTGCTTGCAAATACCTGCACAATCAAAATGATAATCATGCTGAGTGGCAAAGGACAGGAAAACTCATTCTGGCTTTGCAAGTACAAAACCAGTTATTCTGCTCTTGACATTTTTACCAAGTAGAACTTTCCACGTATACATAAAGATCACGGTGAACTGTGTGAAAGTTTGTAGCACCTGGTCTGATATCATTTAAGCTGTGACTCCTGCCAAACTCCATGCTCCTGAGGAACAATAGGGGAATGCTGCTTCACCAAAAGTTAGAAATACAGGAACACAATTCATGTTAGCGCAGGCTCTATGACATGTGTTGGTTTTTACATACCAATGCTTCCAAAGCCAGGGAGGAGAGGCCGGTCACACTGAGCTGGAGAAGCACGGCAAAAATTAAAGAGGTGAAGTTTCCTTTGATATCTTCATCCCTAGTTGCTTAAATTGTTTATTCTGAATTGCAATCACATCTGATTCTAACGGAGGCACGGAAACCTTTCTCAACCACCTAATACTTCTTTTCCAAATGATAATTACTTTCAAATGATATTATTTATCTTCACTAATAATTTGCGTGTGTAACATGTTTTGTAGTTCCCTAAGAACACACTGGTCCAAAGCTGAACACTATAAATAGTTATAATCACACACATCAAAAGGTTGAAAGTAAGAGTGGTTGAAAAAAGCAGGAAAGAGAGAGAGAGACAGAGTAGGAGATAGGATAAAAGGATAAAATATTGAAGAAAACGAGTAATTTTTATGTATCAGCACAGAGAGAGAAGCTATTTCCTAAGGTTTGGGGGGAGATAGACTTCCCAAACTGAAGATGGCAGTAGATTGAAAAGTTTATACAGATGGTTTTCACTCCTTCATGGAGATTCTGAAATTCTAGGCATTAAATGTGATGTTAAAGCCACATACCTATTCTATTCCTCTTAAGTAAATTGCATTGTTTTATTACTAGGATGTGTCTCTCAACAGGCAAGTAATCCTTTTTAGTGGCTGAGAAAAAATTCGCTCTACCAACAAAAGATAGTTTGGGGGCTGGCGGGGGGACAGAAACCAACAAGATAATGCTGTGCTGGGCTTACACGTAGAGTTAAATTTTAAAACAAGTCCAGGCCTGCAGAAACAGTCTCCAAATTGTACATGCTTCTGTCCATCCTTACTAATATCACCTTTTACACACAAGCCTTTCCACTGCCCTCCTCCAGACACTTCAAATATTTCCACTGCCCTCCTCCAGACACTTCAAATATTTCTGGGATAAGATATTGTAAGCAGATGTCTGTGGTTAAAAGCACAAAGTTTCAACAATAAATTTTCCTGAAATCTTACAAATGGAACAAAAGGCAGAAATGTTATATTCAGCACATTTTATATTCAGCAGCTAAATTTATATTCAGCACCTAAATCTCAGGTTAGACACAAATTATTTTGGGATTAAATCCTAATCTGGTCATTTTAAAGAACCAAAGTTCCACCTAAAGAACCACCACCATCACACCCCAAAAAAAGTAATTTCCTTATTTGAATATATTCTTCAAGTACTAATTTGTTCTTTTTCTGAAAATTCTGCCACAGGTTGCTCTCTTCTGATATTTCATATATTTTATTTATAATTCCTTGCATGTGTACCTTTAAATAAAATGTGCATGAGTTCTTAAGTTTTCACAAGTATCCATGTAAAGCATCTATACTCATTAAAAAAACACAGTTTGACAGTTTTGGTGATAATTTGATAACAGCTATTGGACACCTGAAGAGAATCAAAATAACAGATAAGTCCTCTCTTTGTGGTTCATTAAAAAATATTAACATTTCATCCATGGTGTCTTATATGAAATTTCTTGGGGTCATCAGACCTCAGATACTAAAAAGGGCAGGGGAAAGAGGTAGATGAGAACAGCTATGAAACGATAGTGAAAACATATGGAGTCCATCTTGCAAACATAAGGCTCCCTGGTATTGTTGTCACTCTCCCTGTATTCAGAAAAGCTGGACTAAGCCAGTAGGCAATCTGGTGTCTAGTCAGAAGAGTGCCAGGAACAGGTGGTGCTGACCATACCCTTTCCTTCCAACACAGATATTCTCGGCAAATCCTACACTCATCATCACAGTATTACTTTAAAACAGATTTGGCAGATGAAATCCAAGTATTTAAAAAAATGACAGTTCATAAAGAGTCAGGATGCTTGAAATTTTTGTTGTTAACTTTTTTATTTTACACTTTTAAAATCGTATAATTTTTAAATTGTAATAAAAGGCACACATTTTTAAGTGTTCAGTTCTCTGAGTTTTAACGAACATAACCACCAACCAAAACAAGATATAAAACATTTCAATCACCCAGAAATTGTCCTCATGCCCTTTCCAGTCAAACTCCATTGTACTGATTTCTGTCATCATAGATCATTTTTGCCTGTTTTTGAACAAAATATATAGTCTGCATTAATTTGTTTCTCCCTTCTTTCACTCACTAGTATGTTTTTTAATTCATTTATGTTTTGTGTCACCAATTTGTTCCTTTTCATTGTTGAGTAATATTTCACTGTATGAATGTACTCCAGTTTGTTTTTATATATTTTCCTGGATATGGACATTTAGGTTATTTCCAGATTTTGCTAAGAACATTCTTACATAAGATTTTCCTTTAACATATCTTTTAATATCACTTGATAAATACCTAGGAGTGGAACTGCTGAGTCACACAACCTTTAACCTTTAAGAAACTGGCAAATCATTCTCCAAAATAGATGTAACATTTTACCCTACCAACAACATGTGAGCGTTTAAGTTACTCCAGATTCTTGGCAGTATTTGGTATTGTCAGTCATTTAGTCATTCCAGTAGATATGAAGTGCTATCTCATTATGGTTTTAAATTATTTCTCTCTGACAACTTATGATGTTGAGTATCTTTCCATGCACTCATTGGCCTCTTTCTTACGTAGGATAACTCATTACTACACTTTCTTTTGTGAAGTACCTATTCAAGTCTTTTTCTAATTTTTTATTGGATGTTCAATCTTTTATATTATTTATTGACTTGTAAAAGTTCTTTATATTTTCTGGACACAAGTCATTCATCAGATTTAAGTAATAAGAATATCTTCTCAGGCTTGCCTATTCATTTTCCCACTAGTGTCCTTTGATGAGCAGGATTTTTAAATTTTGGAGAAATCAAAATATTTCTTTTATAAATGGTATAGTTTTTATTCTGTCTAATAAATTTTGCATGCCCCAGGGTTGCAAAGATATTTTCATTTGTTTGCTTATAGACATTTTATGACTACAGCTTTTATATTTGTTATATTCCTCTACAAATAATTTTAAAGTAATTTTTGTATATTGAGTGAGGTAAGATCAAAGTTCAGTTTTTTTTCTCTAATGGATATCCTGTTGCTCCTGCATCATTTTTTTTTCCTTTCCCCATTGATTTATTTTGTCACCTTGGTAAGATATCAATATAATCTATGTGTATGTATATATTTCTGGAGTCTGTATTATATTCCATCAATCTGTTTGTCTAAGATAATGTCAATATCACACTGACATGATTACTATGGTATTGTATTAAGTCCTGAAATCAAGCAAATCCATCAACTCCATTTTTCTTTATCAACATTGTTTTGGCTATACTAAATCCTTTGCATTTTCAGGTTCACTTGTCAATTTGTTTTTAAAAAATGCTTCTGAAAGTTTGATTGAGATCTATTAGTAATTTGGGGGAAGATGGATGTCTTAACAATATTGAGTTTTCCAATCCATTGTTTCCAGTATGGTGTTTATTTATGTATTCTGTAATTTCTCTCAGTAATGCTTTGTAGTTTGTACATCTCTTACCTGTCCCTATGTATTTAGGGTCTTTTAATCCTATTTTAAATTTTTTAAATTGTATTTTATAATGGTCCATTGGTAATCATTAGAAACACAATTGATTTTTTTTTTTAATATTGACACTTTGTCCTGAGACTGCTAAATTCACTTATTAGTTCTAATAGTTATTTGTGTGTATGTGTGTGTGTGTGTAGATTCCATGGAATTTTCCACACACACAATTATATCATCTCTGAATAGTGACAGTTTTAGTACTTACTTTTTAATCTTCATGTCTCATTTCTTTTTCTAGACTTATTGCACTGGCTAGGACTTCTAGTACAATGTTGAATAGAAGTTGTGACAGAAGATACCTTTGCCATTTTCTGGATTTCCAATTAGAAACAATCAATATTTACTAAAGATTTTAAATAAATGTCCTTTATCAGACTGTGAAAGTTTTCTGCTATTCCTAGTTTGTTGAAAAGTTTTATCATGAATGTGTATTGGGTTTTATCACATGATTTTTATGCATTTGTTGAATTTATCATATGATTTTCCCCCTTTATTCTGTTGACATTGTAAAGTATATTGATTATTTTTGAATGCTAAAACAACTTTGCATTCCTAGGATACACTCCACTAAGCCACGGTGAATTTTAACTTCATTAACTTGTTATGTACTGCTGCGATTAATATAGTTAAAGAATTTTTTTCTAGGTTCATGAGGAATATTCATCAGAACTGTTATTTCCTTGTAATGACTTTTACAGATTTTAGTATCAGTATATGCTGCCTTCATAAAATATGTTGAAATGTGTTTCCTCTGTTTCAGTTTTCTGAATGAGTATGTGTAGGATTAATATTATTTCTTCATTAAATGTTTAATAGACTTCCTAGTGAGTATCTAGGCCTAAAGTTATCTTTGTTGGAAGGTTTACCTTTTTGGATTGTTTACTTGTTTTACAATTTAAATTTCTCCTTTATATACAGACTATATATATTTCTTATTTCTTTTTGTTTCAGTTATGGTAATGTATACCTTTCAAAGAATTTATCCACTTTATTTAAGTTGTTAAATTTGTTGTCATAAAATTGATCTTAATATACTTCAAAATCCTTTTAATATCTGTAGGATCTTTAGTGATGTTCTACCCTCCATTTTCATTTTTGATATTGGCATTTTCTGAATAAGTCTTCCTTGGGTTTAACAATTTGATTAATCTTTGCAAAGAACCAACTACTGACATTGTTAATTTTCTCAATTTTTTCTAATTTTCTATGTCATTAATTTCTGTTGTTATTATTATTCAGTTCTACTTAATATGAAATTAATTTTCAATTTAATTTCGAAGTTCTAAACATAGAATATTAAATCATTACTATTACAGCTTTCCTTTTTTATAACAGGCATATCATTTAAAGCTATGAATTTCCTTCTAAGCATTGCTATAACAGCATCCACAAAGTTTGAGTCATTGTGCTTGACAACATTTTGTTCAAAACATATTTTCATTCCTAATGCTTTTTCTTATCTTTGGTCTATCAGTTATTTTAAGTGTGATTATTAATTCCCAAATATTTGGGGGTTTTATTGATATTTCATGGCTATTAATTTGTATTTTAATACTATTGTTATAAAAGAATATACTCTGTATTACTCTAATTCTTTCAAAATTATTGACTTGTTTTGTGTCCCAAAATATGGCCTACCTTTTGAAATCTTCCATGTCACTTAAAAGGAATACAAATTCTGCAATTTGAGGTATAGTGTTTTATAGATATTAATTATGATAACTTGATTGATAGTGTTATACAAATCTAAATTCATGCTGACTTTTTTATCTGTTCTATCAATTAATAGAGAGGGATGTTAAAATGTTCAGCCAATTTTGTGAGTTATTTCTCATTAGTTCTATAATTTTACTTCGTGGTGTTTTAAGTGCTCTTATTAGGTACATAAAGATTTAGGTTTGTTATGTTTTGTGCTGAATTCATCATTTTAACATGAAATATCTCTCTTTATCTGTGTAAATACTTTTTGTCTTGAAGGTTACTTCATCTGCTAGAAAGATATTCACCAGCTTTATTATATGTAGTACTTCTATAGTATATCTTTTTCAACAATTTTATTTTCAACCCTGTTTTGTCTTTATATTTAAAATGTGTTTATTATAAACAGCATGCAGTTGAGTTTTGCATATAAAAAGGCAGACTGACAGTGTCTCCCTTTTAAATGAACTGTTTAATCCATTTTTTTTTTAAAGGAGGAACCAGGAATTGAACCCAGGACTTCATACATGCAAAGCAGGTGCTATACCCACTCTGCTAATCCTTTTATTTTTTACCTTGCTAATCTCTGTGGATTTAGGGCTACCATATTATAATTTTCTTTCTATTAGTATCATCCATTCTTTGTTTTTCTGTTCATCTTTTCTTTTGGGTGAATCAAGCATTTTTGACTCTCTCTTCACTTTTCAGATATACCTCTTTGTGGCTTTTTTTCAATTGTAAATATTATGGCACGCATCTTTATCTTATCACAATCTACCTTCAACTAATACTATACTACTCCATGAAAAATGTAAATACATTATAGCAGTATAATTCCATTTACCCCTGCTGCTTTTTGCATTCTTGTCATCTATTTTACTTTTACCCATTCCATAAAACCCAATATACATGTTGATTATTTTTGCTTTAAAACATTAATAGTTTTTAAAATAAATTGAAATATATATTTTGAAACATAATATATATATAGATTAATATCTATGTAATATATATGTAATATAATTTTAAAGATCCTTTATATTTATACACATATTTACTTTTTCTGGTGCCCTTTATTATTTCCTGCAGATCTTGGCTTCCATGTAGCATAATTTCTTTTCTGTATGAAGAACTATTTTAGCATTTGTTGTGGTACAGGTCTGCTGCTGACAAAATCTCTCAACAACTTCTCTCTGAAACTGTCTTTGTTTTGCTTAAATTTTGAAGGCTATTTTTACAAGATATAGAATCCTGGATTAACCTTTTATTTTAGCATTTTAAGGACATTCTCTTCTTTTCCAGCAATCAGTGTTTCTAATAAGAAGGTAAATATTTTTCTTATCGTTGTTCCCCTGTATGTAAGTTTCTCTTTTATTTGGCTATTTTTGAGATATTCTTGTTTATTTTTGGTTTATAATAATTTAACTATAATATAATATAAATATGGACTTTTCTATTTATATGCTTTGCTTGGAATTTGCTGAACTTCTTAGGTCTATAGCTTATTATCTTGCACCAAGTTTTGAAAATCTCAACCTTTATCTCTTCAAATATTTCTTCTTTTCTGTTCTCTCTCTCCCTGTCTCCTGGAACTCCAATTACTCACATGCTAGATGATTTGATTTTGCACATAGATTTTGATATTCTATTTCATTTTTTTTATTTTTTATTTTTCTGTGTGTTTCAGTTGGGGTGATTTCTATTGACCCATCTTCAATTTTACCAATTATTTTCTCTGCTCTATCTCATTTTTCAATAAGCCTATTGAATGAATTCTTGTTTTCTGGTTTTATTTATTTCATTTCTAACATTTGCATTTGACTTTTTAAAAAATAAAATCTATATCTCTAATAAAATTCTCCATCTATTCACACATTGCCCACCCTTTCCACATATTGATCAGAGTCATTTTAAAGTCCCTGTCTGGTAATTACCAACACCTAGAATATCTTTATATTTGCTTCTACCAACTTGTTCCTACCTTTGCCTTGGGTTATATTTTCTGCTTTATTCTCTAATATCACAAATATTTATTATATTCTAGACATAGTATATAAAGGAACAGTAATATTTAAAATCAAACAATAATTACTCCCAGAGAAAAACATGCTCTATCTTATGTCAGGTTGCAAATTTTGTAAGGTGGCTCAATCTAATCTGTAATCAAGCTGAGCTTGAACCTTAGTTGCAGCTTCATTTCACCACAAACTACAAATTATTTGAGAGTGAGATCAAGAATTTCATTTTAGTAATGCTTAGGGATCTTAGCACCAATGGTACCCTAGAGGTTTCTTTGTAATTTTCTGCTAGCCTCCAGCTTTCTGAACGATGGGGCATCTCTTTTTCCATTTATAGCCTTGTTACTAAATTTTTTGAGTCATTCAGAAGTTTTTTGCATTTCAGTTGTGCCTCCAGTTTTCTTCCAGAATTTCTGAATCTTAACCTTGGACCCACCACTGACTGATTATGTGCCTTGAGTGAACTCACGTGAACATTTTCATCTCATCAGTAAAATAAAGTAAGAATCACTACTCTCATATCTATTAAGGAGTGGCTTAAACATTAAAAAGCTTACATATATAGAGAAGTTCAGTATTTTCTGATCGAACTGAATATGAAATTCAAAGCCAAATTTGCTTTATAAAATTAAAATACCTATTTAGATTGGTATCTGTTACTAATGTTTATAAAATAATGTTGTTGAATTAATTTCTAAAGCAGAAAGTATTTATGTGTATCTACAATGGAACAAGTTCATACAAATAATGAAGTATTACATCAGTATGAGTTGTTAGAAAACAGAGTGGGAGCACATAATCAAATTGAAAACTATATGGACTCCTGAAATGATTTTATTATTTGCAATTTTATAGTATCCTCCAGAACTTTAAAGAATATGATATTTAAATTCATAAACATGCTGAAAGACACACATCTACAAAACCTTATAATTTACAACCACTGTGGGCTATGCGAAAGAAAGGTGGGTAGAGATAGAAGGAATTGAGAGCATGTGGATCCAGAATCCTTTATCAACCATCTGTAATGGCTTCTTTTTCATTTCTTGGGGATTACAGCCATTTGGAATGGCACATAGTGTTTCTGTACATTATATTTGTAATTGTAATTTTTAAAAAAATATTTGCATTGTTGAAATTAACTCATATCCACTGCCAAAAGCACATGACCCAGTAGCCAATATGCAATTATGATATTTCTAAAGACTGTGTTGTAATTAAAAATTACAGTCTTGCATGTATTTCAGACAACTCAGCTTGGAAGTCAAATCAGGTCACTGATAGAAAGTTATTGGTCAATGATCCCGTTAAACATTAGAAGAAAAGCTCTATATTGAAAATGACTTCATTTCTTTAAGGATAAAACACCACATGATCCCAAAGAATGTCTCATTGTAGTCACAAGAATTCCATTAAAAAATATTTCATCCAATTACAGTAAACTGTACGGAGATTTCACATTTGTTGTGGTGAAATTATAATAAGCACATTGCTAGGAAAAAATGTCCCCAAATAGTAGGTATAAGATCAATAAAGAATTGAAGTCACTTTCTCTTCATCTCATTGCCTCATGGTAAGACCTAAGAGAATATTTGCATCCAGAATTACTTGTGTTTTTATTTGTAAAGCCCTGTACTGTGACCAAATAAACTTTTTTTTATTTTAGTTAATTTTTTATTTTTAAAAAAGCTTTAGATTACATAACTGTTCCATAAAAAATAAAGGTGTTGGGAAGTGGACGTGGCTCAAGTGATTGAGCTCCTGCCTACCAAATGGGAGGTCCTGGGTTCAGTTCCCGGTGCCTCCTAAAGAAGACAAGCAAGACAGCAAGCTGACATGATGGGCTGACATGACGGGCTGGCATGGCAAGTTGACTCAACAAGATGACACAACAAGAGACACAAGGAAAACATAATGAAAGACACAGCAAAGCAGGGAGTTGAGGTGGCTCAAGCAATTAGGTGCTTCCCTCCCACATGGGAGGTCCTGGGTTCAGTTCCCAGTGCCTCCTAAAAGGAAGAAGAGCACAGAACGAACAGACAGCAAATGCAAACAATGAGGGAGAGGGGAGAAATAAACAAATAAATCTTTAAAAAATTATATATATATATATATAGGTGATTCCCATGTATCCTACTCCCTCCCTCTCCCACACTTCTGCAATTAACAATACCTTTCATTAGTGTGGTACATTTGTTACAAATGATGAACACATATTGAAGCATTGCTAATAACTATGGCCTAGAGTTTACATTATGGTTTACACTTTGCACTGCACAATTTCATAGGTTTTGACAAAATGTATAATGGCCTGTATCTGTCATTGCAATGCCATGCAGGACAATTTCAATGTCCCCAAAGTACTCCATGTTACACCTATTCTTCCCTGTCTCTCCCCTCAGAATGGTGGTCATTGCCTTTGTATCAATAATACAAGTTCTTCCATTGCTTATCCATAGTTGCATTTCCCCCTTATATTTGTTCATTGCTCAATTTTGAGGATTTTGTGATGGTGATGCCCACGGTGTTTCTGATTGAGAGGGGGCTTAGGTCCTATGGGGCAGGTGGATGGAACTGTCTTGCTTGCAGTTGTAGATACTCTCTGTTTTGGGGAATAGGCATTGTCCATCATTATCCTTTTGTTAGTTGTCCTGGGCAAGTCCAATAAATGGGAGAGTAAGTGTGGAAGTCTTGCTGAGATTCAGGGCTCAATTGGCACATGAAGAGACCAAAGATTTAAGTCTCTAGGACATTTATTTAAGAAACATAGTGCTAATTATAGGTTCAAATAAAAGGGGCAGAAGAGTCATGTGTAGGGAAATTGTAAATGAGTCTAACTCTGTTACCTTGGGGAGTAAATATTCTAAAGTAAGGCCCACTGACAAGGTGCCAAATTCCTGAGATTGTCTGCCCTGTCTTTAGTGTCTAGATGTCTCTAGAGCCCTCAGGAGCCCTGCTGTCTGAGGTACTGTTTACTGTGGCAGTTAATGTGATCCTGCTGAGAAGTGCATAAGCATAACCTCTGGAATGACCTCCCGACTCACTTTGAAATCTCCTAGCCATAAAAGCTCATTTATATTTAATATTTCCCCTTTTGGTCAAGGTCTTTTTCCAAATGCATTGCTAGTTGGTGCTTGGTAATAATCCCTTGGTGCCAGGAAGGCTCATCCCTGGGAGTCATGTCCCACACTGCAGGGAAGGTAGTGCATTTATATGCTGAATTTGGCTTAGAGAGAGGCCACATTTGAGCAACAAAGAGGTTTTCAGGATGTAACTCTTAGGTAATATATAATACTAGGCTAAGTTTCTATTTCCTGAGAAAAGTTTCATAAGTACAACCATCAATTAAGGGCCTAGTGGAATGGTCTGTCCTCCTTCACTAGGCACTGCCCATGTACTCAGGAGATTCTTGCTGTTGTATTAGAGAATGTAGCAGGACTTTGATCCTTTGGTTATTGTGTGGGTCTCCACTCATCAAGATAATGTCCGATAACCATTTGAACATATTCAAATGCCATAGAGGCATGCCCCAGGTGCACCCCTCACCACACATCCCCACATCACTGACACCCCATACCAGTGATTCTCCCCTACCACAGTTGTGACCCTTCTGCAGTCCAAAACCTCCCCCCAACAAAGCTAAAAATAAACAAATATAAATCAGAAAATAAAATAATAACAAATAAAATATAAAAATAAAAATGAAGGTAAAAATTTAAAAATTAAAAAATAAGTACAGTAAAATCTTTTTTCAATGTTTCTTTTATCACTGTAAGATCTGTTATCTTTTATGTACAGCAACAATTTCTTCCATATGTTTCCCCAGATAAACTATTGAAGTATTTCACTCAAACTTAGGGAAAATATATTTCACTTTTATAAGTTCTTCTCATAAGGATGATTTCTGTAATAGCAGACTGAGCATACAATTATATCCTCCTTCTCACCCTAAATCACCCAAAAATTTTTTTAAAAATTGTTATACCTATTAAAAGGAGAATCAGTGGGCCAGAAATTTTGAGGAATTTCTGCAAGCTAGAGAGCATATGATAACCATATCTTCAACAAAACAAAACTGGAAGAAACCACAGACTAAAACACATGTAAGAGAAGTCTACTATGGAAGTAAGTTGTTTGAAAGTCTCTAAGCTTATTGTCAACAATATTGTCAGATCTGAAATAAAGCCATGTATCTTACGAGCACGATATATTCCTGAATATACAATAATAATTGTTGATATGCAATGCAAAAATAAACATGTAATAATAACCTGGAACTAAAATTCCAGTTAAACTCATGAGAGAAGGTAGAGTTATTCAAGAAGGAATTGATAGTAAGATATTACCTTATTTTGAGGGAGGATATAGATATTGATTAATCCTAAATATCAATAGAAAAATATAACTTTGTATATATGTGTTAAATTTTTAAGGGTAAATATTAGAAGAATTATCTATAGCTTATACATCATAATGTAAAAATAAATGGCATTTAGAAAAATATGCTATTTGAGAGGATCAGGTTTTAGGCTTTCTCTTATGCCTTTAAGGTTGAAGTCATTTTCTGCCTAGAATGCACTACCTGTGCTGAAATGTTTCCTAGCTCTTTGTCTACTAGAATACTATTTTACAATACATGCTACATCTGGCCACAATGTCAAGAATTTTCTGACAACTTATAATTCTCTGAACCTCAAGAGATTATTAGATTTACCCAGTATAGATCATCACATGTCTTCAAATTTCTTCAGGTTGACCAAGTTTAATCTGTGGCTCTGCTATGATGCACTTGAAAACTCTCTAAAAGAGCTCCCATAACAGCCATTACTGGGGTGTTTGACACTAACACAGTCGTCTGGATTTTGCAAATGTCTGGTTCATGTATTCTGATATGAATTCCAGACTTAAAGGCATCCCACTGGGTGAGCAATATACCCTGGGATGGGGAAACCAGGCTTCCCTTAAGACCATTTAGACACATATAAAAAAACAAACTAAAAAGGAAAATCATGGTTAATTTCATTATTGTTACATCAAAAATGCACTTGTTTATAAAACTGGCTTGTCTCTCTCTTCAGTCACTACAATGTTCCTGAGGAAGGGCAAGGGTGGACTTGACATAAAATACCCAGAGATATTATTTATTTAAGAACATTCTACTCTATGGTAATTTTGAAAATGTTTTGAGAGATAATTGCAGTTTCACAGTTAATGTACTTTTGAAGTCATCTTCATGCCATTATTGATGTTTCTGTAAATTTAACTCTCAATTAACTGAATATTCACAGATAGCCTTCACACATATAACATGAATGGCAAAACTATTTGTTCCCAGTTTCTCTATAATTTGCATCATTTTTTTTTTTCATGAAATCCATGTGGAGTAAAAAACTAAAGCTCTCTAGTGGATTTAATCTAATAAAGCTAAGAAATCAATAGTAACTTGCTGGAAATGTTTTGATGAATCCACCACCATCTAGTTCTAGCTATTTTTCTCTTATAAGGACTTGAAATTACTTGAGTTAAACAGAATACAGAGTTTGCAAGAATAGGCACATACTCGGTTTTGTCAAACAGTACACAGAATCTCTTAATACAAGATTCATCATATATTGAATCCAGTCCTTGGGGAAAAAGTGGTAGAATTAGAAACCCAGTTGTCAATACTCCCGGTGAGGCCTTCCTCGTATAGCCCAACACTTATGCTACCAACTATAGGAAACACTATCATCAGAGGACAAGAGGGGATATTGGCACTTCCTTACCAAACCAGATGGTTTGGTCGTGGGCTGGGATGTGCACTTCCTGTTTGAGAGCTACAGGGACAGGGAGGTCCAGCATTGTACCTCAGATTATACCAAACTTTGAGACCTCTTGCTGTGTACAGGAGGAAAGCAGAAGCTCTAGAATTCCACATGTTGATTAATAGCGCCACATGAGATGCATTAAAAACCTTGGCACTCTGTGGTTTTGCTTTTGTTTGCTTTTTTTAAAAACAGGAAATATATGTAAGGACTACCAGCTGGTGGGAGTAGGCCAATAATGCACAACAAATGCTTGCTTTTTAAGAGCTCTCTGATGGATAGGCAAAAAGGTTTCAATTGAAACAAATAAATAAGTTTGGGAGCCTCTATAGTTTTGTCTCAGATACTAGATCTGTCGCACACACATGTATTCACACACATGCCTCAATTTTGCCTCATTAGTATCTAATTTGTCATTTACATCCATATTGCACAGAAATTGGTGATTATTTTTAAAATAAACCCTATTTACATCTCACTACGTGAGGTCTATTAACTCAATTGTCACTACAACCTATTATGATCACAATTTTTTACGCAATAGAACTAAAGCTCAGAAAAATTTAGACACTTGATTCAAGTTCACACATACAATAAGTGAAAGCCAAGGTTGAAACTAAGAAGTCTTCCTCCAGCACCTACACTGTAGTCTGCTTCCCAGCACTCCATAATTTAATCCTCTAAGTAGTGGAAAATAATTAAGATTGGACTCTTCCCAGTAATGGGATACATTACAGTGCCACAATAGCAGTCTGAGTGTGGATTTTTACCTTGTTGCAGAGAGACAGTAAGGACAGAGCAGCAGTTCTGCAATACTGTGACATTCTACAATGCTCTCTGGACAGGATCCACATTATTTATGCCAGGTTGTGCCATTGAAACAGGTTGTCAAATTAAGGTGGGTCAGTTCCAAGATCCATTTCAATTTTTAGATATTCATTTGACTTCATTTTTAAAATTGTATGTGTCCAGCTGGAAAATGTGCTAATTAACTTAAGAGATTCCCTCCCCCTTTTTATTTTCTCCTCCCAACCAAGTATAACTATGGTTGAGTGTGGAGCATGGAAGGTTAAATAACCTGGATTCTCTTCCTGGCTCTGCTACTACATGACCTAGGCCATGTCATGAAACCATTCTGTGCTTCAGTTTCATCGTCTGTAAATTGTAGGGACTTCTTCCAGATCCAAAACTCTGATTTTCTAGCTTACTGCATCCTTTGTGGACATTTCCATAACTTCTATGAGCATTTTAACAGAAGAAGAAATCCTCATGAGGCTAGGTGTGTCATATTCATCTTAGTCATCATTGCATACACACATTTGACACTTAGTAGGGGGTCTTTAAATATTTCTTGAAAAACAAGGAACTCCCAGAAATGTATAAATATATAAATAAATAAACAAACAAACTGCATTTCAGAAAGAAGCTCTGCATTTGCGTCAGTAAATGAGGAATAGCCAGAGAGTGTTTCATTTACAATGTATACATTTTCTGGGAAAGATGTGATCATGAGCCCTCAAATTCTCATAGAGTTAACTAAGAAAAGCTTATAATATTTCTGCTTCTCCTGCACTTTTTTATTTAATTCATTATATCCTGAGAGTTGCTAATAAATATATCCCATATACACAAGACATGTTGTTACATCACTATCCTAACTTTTCTAAGAACAAAAACTGTCTTAGTTTTCTAGGCCTGCCTTACCAAAGTACCATAAACTACCTGGCTTAAAAAGAACAGAAGTTTATTCTCTCTCAGTTCCAGAGGCTAGAAGCCCAAAATGAAGATGTCAGAAAGGCTATGCTCCCTCTGAAGTCTGTAGGGAAGAATCTGTTCCTTTCCTCTCTTGACTCTGGCAGTGGCCAGAAATACTTGTTGATCCTTGGCTTGTGGTATAACTCAACCTCACGTAATACAGTAGAAAACTAAAATCCTATCAAGACTTATAGCTTCTTTTCAACATATACCTTTATCTCACCAGTACCTACACTTTGTAACACCTCACTCAATTGGATTTGCCAACATTCAACTTGGGCACACGTATGCACACACTCAATATTACCATTATCTTGAAAACCCAAAATGATCATGATGGAATGTTATGAAATCTACAAAGCTGTTTCTGCAAAATTTCTCAGTCAAATGTAAACAACCAAAATCTACTTTTTTGGCAGATAGTTTGAATCTGAAATTATTAACTTGAGTTCTCTTTCTTCCATATTTTGTCCAAAACTTGCTATTGCCACTAAAAGTTTCATTTGAGTGCAGGCAAATTAATTTCAGAAAAATGACAAGAGATAACTGTAACTATGTGTTAATTTCATAGTGTTGTGAGTACTTATGAATCAAGTGTTCCTTAATAAATGAAGTCTTCTGCATCTAAAGTTCTTCAAACTACTCCTGAGGTAATTGATAGAAATAAAAAAGCGTGATGGGATAACTTCCCAAAAATCAACATACATGTGTTTGGATATAATTTATGTAACATTTTAGGTGAAACATGTTTCAATAACTTTTGAAGTACCATGCAGTTGACTTAGTTTAAACATCACAATTTTATGTTAAGCAATTTTATTTTGTTTTTAATTTGTATTAATTATCCTAACATGATAGGGCTCGATAACTTCCACTCAAATCCATTAAGAATTCATGTCTCTGTTTTTAAAATATACCAGTAAGTAGAAGAAGACTTCTCCACTTGCACTTTTGTTGTTATCATCCTAGTCCAAGCAAGCCTCATTTCTCTACTCCATTACTGTGATGATCTCGTAAGTCTTCTCCCTGCTTTCACCTTTGCTTTCCCCTACATCTACATTCAACAGAGCAGGCCAAGTATTCCTGTTAAATGTAAAAAGTCATATTCTTATTCTGCTCAAAAATCTTCAAATGGCTCCCCGCTTCTCCCTGAAAAAAAAAAAAAAAGTCAAAATCCTTACAATGACTGCAAGGTTTTTTTGTTTTTGTTTTTGTTTTATATTTTAAAAGATGCTTAGATTACAGACTACAAGGTTTTGCATGGTCCACCACCCCCTCAATCCCAGACACACACACACACTCTACCCTCTTGCTCACTCCTCTCCAGCCACACTGGCCTCCTTCTTGTTTTTCTGACAGACCAGGCTTACCAGGCTTTAAAATCTTTGCATAAGTTATACCCAGTGTCTGAAATGCTGCTCCTCTTGATAACCACATGAATAAATCTCTCATCTCTTTGAAGTCTCTGCTCAAATGCCACTTTTACAAGCTCCTACTGTCCTATCTACAACCCTTCTTTATTATGGCTATGGCTAAGTTTCTGTCTTCTCCTATGAGAATAAACTCTGTGAGGATAGGAAGTTTTTATCTGTTTTGGTTACTAATGTAATTCAAGAACAATGCCTGGGCTATGGTAGGTGCATAATAAATACATGTTGAATGAATGAATGATGGAATAAACAAGTATACATTTGAGATGCTAACCATTATTTAAATAAAATTTTCTCACAAACAAAAGTCCAGAGGTAAATTGATGCCATTGATTTTGTCTCGGAGATTTCCTTGGTCTTTCCCTCTTCTTAATTGCCTCATAGTTTCAAGATGGCTGCTACTATTCCAGGCATTTTATTTATGGTCAAGGCAAGAAGAATGAAACAGGAGAAAGGACAGTGCTCCCTAGGAGAATAAAAACTTTCTTTTCCTTAACTTCTCTTATAGGCTTCCACTTAAGTCTCATTGGCCAGAACTGATCATATGGTCACCCTCAGCTCTAGGGAGGAGCCTGAGAAGAGGATTTCCATAATTGGATTAGGTCAATTATGAATTGTGTTTTGGAAAAGAATGTGACCAGGGGAGCCAGTAAGCTGTGCCTATGGGAAAGGAATATTGGGGAGACAATTAAGAGGAAGCCACAGTTCTAAGTCGTATGAAATTTACAATCTAGTTGTGGAGCAAGAATACACAGAAAGAGAAATGAAACGATATAAAAGATGATAAGAACTGTTCATCTCACTGAAGTAGAGCAAATGAGCAACTCACCTGAGTTGGACAGTTAAGAAAGGTATCAAAGAGGAGGTAGTTCTTGAATTTGTCCTTGGTTAGAAGGAGCCAAATCAGAAAGACATGAGTTGACAGTGGGTAGCTGAGGTGAGATGAAAATCATATGTTACCTAATATTTCCTAGATAATAGATAATATCTCCTAGACCCTAGAGTTTTGGGGGGCATAGTTGAACACCACTAATCTAATACAACATTTTCATTATAATGATGGGGAAACAGAGACTCAGAAAAATTGAGTTTTCTAAGGTTATGCTGCAGTTTTAATCGTCAACAAAGGAGTGAAACCAACATCTTGCTAAATTTCAGTTTCGCATGCATAGCCTCCTTTGCCCAATCATTTATCTGCAGGTATCCTATTATTCTCATCCTGAACTTATTGGGTCCAACTCTAGATGAGTTGCTAATAAATAACAAAAATTATTCAAGATTTAGATAGGTCATAGAAAGAAGAATGCTTAGACATGTATAAACAGACTCAGGGGGAAAAATGGATAAGAAAAAAGTCAGTGTTTACACACCTGAGTATAGTATTCACTGTTGACTGGAGTTGTTAAATCTTGAGCTTTGCAGCCCGGAAAAATGGACATTCATTTACCAGCTGTACATTGCTAAGAAGATTTTCTAATATTTAAAAGCCATATTGTTGAACATTACTGTGCCTTTACAGAAATCGATCCTTTTACTATTTATTCAACCATTCATTCAATTCAACTCACTGAAGACAACTGCACTGTAAATATTTAAATGGTTCTTGTTAGAGGCAGAGTGAATCAGCATAATAGTCTGGGGAGCTCCACTGGCACAGTTTGAAAACAAACATTCAGAATAAAGAGTCAAATTATATATCCAGTACACCAGCCATAAGCAGTTCCATTATCAGGATTCTCTAAGTTCACATAGATGTCCCATTTTAAACTTAAATTTTAAATACTAAGAACATGGTGAGGGGAGGAGGGAGGAAATCCCTAAGTCTGAAGCATTGGGAAATGAAGTCACAGCACAGTTTTCCTGCCTGACCTCAGGCAAATGATTGACTTTGGAGCAGACAATGACCTGCTTTTAGCTATTCAGAGTGTCAAGTGCCACCTGGTTTCATGTCATTGAATGTGTAACAAAGCTCAGGAAAAGAGAGGTGGAGGAGGTATTAGGGGGAAAGTTACATATCAAATTACATCCTGAAATCTCAATCTTTTCCAAACAAATGAAAATAGTTAGATGCATCTGAATCTGAATTTTGAAAACCCAACAGAGACTTTCTTCAGCAAATGGAACAGAGTAAAGCAACAATAATTCCTGATTTACTCAAATGAATTTCAAGATTAAGCTGACAAACTGCTCTTGCAGAAATCTAGCCTCGCTGTCTTTCACCTACAGAATTAAAACATCCTTTTGGGTTACAGAGAAACCCAGCAGAAGGACCAGAAAAAGCCTGATAGAGGTGAGGTAAACAGAACTAAAAAATCTGAGTTAGGGCCACATATTCACCTCTTTTATTATGGTATTATAATTTTCACATTTTGCTAATTATCAGCCAATGACCAAATTTACCTGTGACTGTGGATCATCATATGCCACCAACTCACTTAGCCTTCATGTGCTTACACACATGGAAACTGAAGGTTTCAGGTTTCCTTCAATGGCATTCACTTATTCATTCACTCATTTAATCTCTTACTCACTCTTCCTTCCTCCACTTATTCACACAACAAACCCTTATGAGGAATACAGGCAGCCATATTGCTAACTGTGTCAGATGTAAAAGCCAAAACACGTATGCCTATTATGTTGCACACCCAGGTAGTATTCTTAATATAGAAACAGGAATTGTGGGGCAGATTGGATTAACTGTAACTGCCTAGGAGAGCTGAAAAGGCTTCACTGGATCATTGGCTTTGGGAAAGACCTGAGGTGAAAGAAGAAATTAACCAGGAAGAAAGGGCACACCGAGAAGAGGAAAGAGTAGGTATAAAGGCAAATAAACATGGAAGGTCTTTATGCTCAGGGAGGAGTGGAAAAGTTCAATATGCCTGAAGATCAGGATATACGGGCAGGGCTGAAGGGAAGATATAAGGTCACTGTCCACACTGCTTGTCCACCCACTCATTTCTTAGCCCAGGGTGATATGCCTTCACGTCCACCACTCCTCTGAAACTACTTTTGCCAAGATCACGATGACCTTATTGCCACTGAACACATGGCTAATTTTCAGGCATCATTTTACTTAACTAGACCAGCAGTATATTGAAGACTGGGCAGCAAGAGTTGTCTGTCCTGGAAGCTGGCAAAAAGAGGGTACACTGCCTGAAGATCATTTAAAAATCAATAAAACTGTCAAAAGTTGGTCAACCTTTGATTATCACTATGTACTAGTATTTCCAGTGTTAGTGATAAACTACTCCTCCCAAACTCTTGTTGATCAAAGTTCTAAACAACTACTATTATTACTCTTGCATTTTATTCACACACACGGACACACACACACACACACACACACACACGCTACGATGGATTGAGTTGTGTCCCCAAAAAAGATATGTTGATGTCCTAATCCCCACTACCTCAGAATGTGAACTTATGTAGAAATAGGTTTGTTATAGATGGAATTAGGCAAGTTAAAATGAGGTCATACTGGAGAAGGGTGGGCCCTTAATCCAATATGACTAAGGACCTTAGAAGAAGAAATTTGCATGTAGACAGACAGACAAAGGGAAGAATGCGATATGGTGACTGAGGCAGAGAATACTATGGATTGCTGGCATGTAGCCACCAGAAGCCAAGAGAGGCAGAGAACAGATCCTTCCCTACAGATTCCCAAGGGAGCAAGGCCCTGCTGACAACTTGATTTTGGACTTCCAGCCTCCAGAACAGTAAAAAATAAATTTCTGTTGTTTTAAGCCACTCAGTTTGTGGTATTTTGTTACAGCAACTCTAGGAAACTAAGACATAAGTAAACTTTAAATCAACAAACTTTTATTATTTATCCTTTAATAAACATTTATTCTATTGAAAGTGAATTTCAAGAATTTACAGTTATACCACCAGCCCCCAACTCACATGAACTCAGCTATGTGTGTTCATTTCAAGAGTAAATTCATAGTGGTTAGGAATCATTTGAGCTTGTGTTAGGCTTACTTTCTGTCTCCAACTCCATGGTCTGTGTTTCCCTATATTTAGTCAGTAAATTCAAAATAAACAATGGCAGCACAGAGATTATGAAGTCAAAGAAACAGAAATTGAGTTATTTTAATTGTCATTTTGTTTATCACTGGGAGTTTTTATTTGTATTTAAAATTGAAAAGAGTGAAATAGTGTGAACTGCTAGGTGTTACTTATCTGCTTGGCAACTGAAAATTATAATCCATGTATGAAATACTTTACTGAATTCGAACATGAAAATTTAGTCTTTTCAAATTATTGTTTGTTTGAAAATTAAAGAGCAAGTCAAGAAAATCGGGATAATTCAGATTCTTACATGATGATAACTGAAAATATTTTTGCCATATAGACAAGGGGATTTGTGCTGGTGTTAAATATCCTGGGTACCTCAGTGATCAAGGTAACATTCAACACTTACTTGTGACCACTCCATTCTTTGAACACGATTCTTTTGACTTCCATGATCCACACTCTCCCAGTTTTTCTCCTACGTCATTATCTCTTTTAAAGGTTCTCATCTTCTTTCTATCTCTTCAAAATCTGTATGTCTCAGGGTTCTGTCTCATGCATTCATTCCTTCTTAAGCTACAAGTTTCCTGGAGGAATCTCTTTGGTTCCTGCAGCTTCAATTATCAACTGCCTGCTGACAATTCTCAAATCCATACCTCTGGCCTAAATTTCTCCTGAGATACAGACCCGTTTATCCAACTCTGCTAAAGATATATTCAATTTCACTGTCCAAATTGAGACTATTAACTTCATTTACTACTTGACCAGTCTTGAAACCTGGAAGTTGCCCTTGATTTTTCTTTCTTCCTTTTCATCCTATACCCACTCAATCACCAAAGCTGATAATTATCCCTCCTACATTTCTCTTGAATCACATACTTATCTGCTTCTTCACTGTCATGACCATTATTGAGGCCATCATCTCTCATGGTATAAATTTTATAAACATGTATAAATATGTACAAATTGCTTTTCCCCTGACTAACTAGAATTTACCTATACCATGAATCATGGCTCCTTTGTTTATGGCTTACAGCATCAATTGTTCTATTTTGACATTTCTTTCCTAGAAATCTTTTCCTATGCCTTATTATTTATAATTGCATTAATGATTTATTTCAGAATATATTATAGTATAAAATATGATACATTCTTAATGAAATCTGGCAGATTTTTTTTCAACTTAAAAGAAGGAAATGTGAATGATAAATACATTTAAATTCTACCATGTGGTGAGAGAATACAGGGCTTTTGGCCAACCTTAGAATTATCCTTTCAATTTTAAATCCACACACCAACAAAGGTGATAATTTTAAGTCTCTTTCAGTTCTGAGCTTCAGGGTAGAGTGGATCTTTTCTGATTCCAAATGAAGAGAATCTCAAAAAATAACAAAGTGAAGATACTTCATAAGGAAAAGGATGACATTTCATCATTGAAGAGGCTCAATTAAAGTTTAGTGTTGAAGACAAGAATGAGAGGGACCTTGTCATATTCCTTAAACAGCACAAACTTCTCTTCATGTTTTTATCAGCAGTCATGGCTGCCGTCTGGTGTGATGTTTACATAAAGACGAGAGGTAACTGGATATGCTGGCTCCATGCTGACCCAAGGCAGAGCTGACAGCAGCAGGTAACAGGTACCTGGGATGGGGCTCCCCACGGGCATCAGGGGTTCTAATCAGCTTCTCTCTACCAGCAGATTTTGAACAGTGGGTATGTTCCAAATGTGTCAGGGCATATTTTTCAAACATCACTGCAGATTCATTTGTTATGTCTTCCTTTTTTTTAGACCTTGACAATAAAGGGACAGTTTTAACCAAGGAAGGGACAGAGAAGTTAGCATACACTGATATTTTATGACATGCTGGTATCCACAGTAAGATTAACTATTCCTTTGAGATCTTTGATACCCTATTATCTGTGACTCCTTGTTATTTTCCTTTCCACAATTGCAATTACATTTCCAAAAGGGAAAGATTAAAACGCTGCTTTCATGTTTGTGTGCTCTGAATCCCTACACATTTCAAAGTGTATACCTCAAGGTGGACTTTGAGGATTTGATGAAACACAGTGCTCTGTCCTCTGCTCCAGTTGTGTATGTGTGTATGTGTGTGTGGTGTATTTCAAATTAGAATAAAAATACTTCAAGCACAAGAATCTTATCTTTGCTTTTTTGCTCTTTATAGGAAAGCAATCATTTGATACTTTACATTTTTTTTACTAATTTTTTTAAAAAGACAACCATCTACAATATATTGTGTGCATGTTTACTGGAACCTGTAACTATCTTAGGAGGATATTTGAGGAATAGAATTTGGAGCATTAAAATGGGCTCCTCTATAATTTCATTTATTTCCTAATAATTTATGAGCTAATCAAATGGTGTATTAGTTTCCTATGGCTACTGTAACAGTGGTTTTAAACAACAGACATTTATTCTTTTACAGATCTGGAGTCCAGAAGTTCAAATCATTTTCATCAGGCTGAAATCAAGGTGTTGGCAGGGGCTTTAAGGGAGAATCCATTTCTTGCTTCTTCTAGCTTCTGATGACTGCCTACATTCCTTGGCTTATGGCCACATCACTCCAATTTCTGTCTCCTTAGTCACATTGCCTTCTCATCTTCTGTTTCAGGCTAACACTGTAATTCAGAAATCAGTGTAAATATTGTCCCTGAAATAGGAGAGTTGTGTTCCAAAATGTTGTGTCATTTGTTTAAAGATCAGATCTTAGAGCCATTTCTATAGAAACAATGTTAATAAGACAGCTTTAATTCCAGCCCAACATAAAGTTAATTCAATGTAACTGAGCTATAGAAATAGTTAGCTTTTGTCTTGTAGGAATCTATACTACAGAAATTATCAGAAATGCAACTCAAAATATATGTACAAAACTGGCATTTGTAAATTACACATTGTAGCATAAAAAAGGAGGTGGGAGAACATAAAAATCCAACAATTTGGAAAAATTTATATAAATTAGAGAATATCTACATAAGTGGGATACTATGCAGCCATGTTAAGTTGATATAAATTGCTAATTACTAAAGACATGAGAAAATGCTCATATAAAATTTAAGTGAAATAATGACATTTGTTTTGCTCATGAATTTGCAATTTGGGCAGGGCTCAGTGGAAACAGCTTTTCTCTACTTCACTTGACATCAGTTGAAGCAGTTCAAAGGCTGGAGGCATCTGAAGGCGTATGCACCCATTTGTCCAGTAGTTGATGCTACCTACACAAAGCCTCTCCATGAGGCCTGGGCTTCCTCACAATGTGGTAGGTTGGTTTCCAGGGACAGAAATCTGAGATAGACAGCCTGGTAAAAGCCATATAATCTTTTATAACTAGCCTCAGAAGACAAACATCGTTACTTTTGCCAAATTCTATTCATTGAGGCAGTCACAAGGCCTGCCCAGTTACTGGTAGAGGGAAAATAAGATTTCACCTTTTAATGGAAATGCAAGATTCTGGGACAGAAGTATTTTGTGGTCATCTTTGGAAAATGCATTCTACCACAAAAGGACACAAGCAATATACTGAGACTTCTCCTGGCAATGTTAAACACAAATATATAATTATTATCAAATAAGAAACAATAGCAATAGCATTTTATATTAATAGAGTTAACTAAAAGCATTTATCTCTTGGTGGTAGAATTTTAGGCAAATTTTAGTCTCCATTTCATATACTTTTCTGAATTCCCTATATATTTTGTGAGCAAACATAAATGTTATAATTGAAAAATTAAACACCCTTTTTTAAAAAAGAGAATTTGTGAATACCACATTGCACACTTTACATATGTAATACACCGTGTGATCCTAGCAATAATATTATGAGGCATGAGGTCTTAAACTCATTTTCAGGCCAAGAATCTGAGACTTAGAGAGCTCACTGCTAGTTTATGGTGGATTTGGACCTCAAACTCTAGACTTTTTATTTCAAAGTCTTGTTTTCCAACTGTACCATAGTTCCCATGGTTTCTCCGTTAAAATGAGTTGGAAATTGCAGCAAATAGAGTTACATCCTCTAAGGGAGAATCTCCTCTAATCCTTGCCCCTCATAGCCACTGTAGTATTCCTTCCCCCTCTTCAGGCCATCTCTCAGAAGTTCTTTGCCCTAGAGGGAGATTTTGGAAGAGGGAGAATTAAAATCCTGGAGAAGCTTCTGAAAATTTCAGGTAAAAGAGAATAGGGAATATAGCAGTTTGGTCCAGGGGACTAGAGGAATTCTCTTACAGTGGGAAACATAAGCAGGAGGACAGGGAATAATGAGTAATAGCATAATAGTACAAGTAGGGACTGGGGAAAGCCTTGGTCTTTGATCACAATGAGGTTGAGATAAAACAAGAAAAATAGGAAGTAGGAATGATTTCCCTAAGAACACCCATAAGGAAGAGAAGTTCCGAGGCTTGAGTAGTGAAGGAGTGAGTACAGAGTGCTAGAAGCTGTTCATAAATTTTAAAAGGATGTTCATAATTTGGGTGCTAGTAAGTTAGAAATTGCCAGCAAACCCAGCAGAAAAATAGGCCTCTCAATTTCGGTTAAGCATTCATAGGCAATTAAATGAATCTGAAATGACATAAACCCAAATTTTCTTTTGAGTTGAAATTTGTTTCAGAAAGTGTTTTAGTTTCAATTTGAATATCCAGTTTGGAAAGAAAAAGAAGCTATAATCATATAAACAAACTGAAATATTGAAATCAATAAATGAATATGGATAAACACTTCTATGACACCATGAGTTAACATCTTTCTACTGTTATACCGGATCTAGATGAAAACACCTCATCATTAAGCAGTGTCCTACAGTTTCAGTAATACCATACTCTGTCAAACACTTACTAGACCCCATGCTCAGACTCCTGCTATCTTCTTTATGGTAAATCCATAGAACTAATTTTACAACTTAAGCCATTTCCTTTGGATTAGCAAATTTTGTTTAAGCCTTTAAATCTAGTCAATTTAAACTTCAAGCCTATTTATCTCTAGTGTGAAAAAGGAAGGGAAATGTTTAAATAAAATCAAATTTAATTTGGTTATCAAAAGATCATTGTTCTAAGTACCCAGTCGGCCAAGATGGCAGCATAAGATGCTCCAGGTTGTCATTTCCCACATTGGGCAACTAGTAAGAACTGGCAGAACCATCTTCCTCAAAACTCTAGAAAACAATTAAAGGGTTGTAGTAAGTGGGAGCCAGCTGAATTAAGAAATTGCAGTTTAAAAATGGTAGGAGAAACTCATGGTACACTTGCAGGCCCCTATCCCAATCACTCTCTGGCAAGGTGTGGAGCCAGCCTCCTCACCCACTGTGTGTGCCTTGCCCTGTTCCTAAGGGAGGAGTGTAACCCATATGCACATAATTGGGGCACCTGTATGTTGGTGCTAATCTATTGAGTGGCAGCTTGAAAGACTAAACCAGGAAACCCATCCCTGACTCACCCTCTGAGAACTTGCCCTGTAGGCAGAAGTAGCTTGCAGACAGCTATAGCAGTGTAAGAAACAATTAAGTCGAAAGTGACCTGCTGCAAAGGATTACTGGCTTTAAGAAATACAATAGAGCACCCAGAAGGGGGAGAAAGTCTATTTCAAAGGGATCAGAGAGCATATTTGGATTCCTGTAAACAGGGAAATTCTAAGGTCACAGGCACAAGCCTAGAAAAGATGAAGGTCCAGAAAAGAAGGAAAGGATCCTGCACTTCACTTTCACCTAGGGCTGACTTTCTAGGCAGGAGGCTAAATTCTGAAGGAAAGCATCAGTCAAATCAGAGCCAAGTTGCAAAGACTTGCAAAAGTGTTTTTTGTTTTTTGTTTTTGTTTTTTTTAGCTCTTGGCATTCAAAGAAATCTCTGTCATATCACTAGCTACATACAAATTTCAGGAACAGACACCTCAGGGACTAAATCACAGAGTTAATACATTAAAATACTAAAATATTCAGTGTGCAAAAAGGGTTTACAAGACAAACAAAGAAATAGGAAATGATGGCCCATCCAAAGGAACAAGATAAAAATTCAGAAACCACCTCTAAAGAATACCTGATTTCAGACATACTGGAAAAGGATTAAAAATATGATCCTCAATATGCTCAAGGAGATAAACAAAAACATGGAGAAGGAACAAAGGATATCTCAAAAATGAGATAACAATTTTAAAAAGAAACAAAAAAATACTGCAGTTGAAGACCACAAAAACTGAAATGAAACTCAGAGGGTTTCAACAGAAGATTGGAACTGGCAGAAGAAATAATGAGTGAACTTGAAAGCAAGGCAATTGAAATGAATCAGCCTAAGGAGCAAAAAGAAAAATGAATGGAAAAACATAAATAGAGCCTAAAAGACCTGTGGGACACCATCAAGTGTATCAATATATGCATTATGAAGGTCCAAAAAGGAGAAGAAAGAGCAAAAGGGGCAGAAGGAATATTCTAAGAAATAATAGCATAAACCTTCCAAAGTTTAACAAAATACATGAATAAACACAGTCAAGAAGCCCAACAGACCCCAAGCAGAATAAACTTGAAGAGAGCGATGCCCAGACATATAGTAGTCAAACTTGCAAATGTCAAAAAAACGGAGAGATCTTTGAGAGCAGCAAGAGATAATCAACATGTCATGTACAAAGAATCCCTAATAAGATTTTAAGTGCCCATTTGTAACAAAAAACCATGGAAGTAAGAAGGCAGTAGGTCAAATAATTTAAAATGGTGAAAGTAAACACTTGCTAACTAAGAGTTTTATATCTGGTGAGACTGTATTTCAAAAATGAGGAGAGATTAAGACATACCCAGATTTTTAAAAAGTTGAGAGAATGTGTCACCACTAGACCTGCATCCCTATAAGCAATGCTAAAGGGAGATCTTCAGATTTCAAAGGACACTTGATAGTGGACCAAAGTAGCATAAAGAAATAAAAACTTCCAGGAATGGTAACTGTATGTGTAAATACAAATACCAGTACTATTGTATTCTATCTTTTGGTATGTAACTCTTCATTTTACTTCTTACAGGTTCTAAAATTCAAATGCATAAAAAGGAATGATAAGTCTATGGTTTTGAACATATAATGTATACATATATAATTTGTAATATATACAACAAAAACTTTGAAGATGGGGATTATAGGAACAGTGTTTGTGTATGCTATTGAAGTTAGTTGGTATCCAAACAAACATGATTAATATAGATTTAGGATGTCAATTTAAGCACCATGGTAACCACTAAAAAATATCTGAAAAATATAAACAGAAGGAAATGAGAAGGGACTCAAAATGTTAGACCACCAAGAATCAGATGAAGAAATAACAGACATTAACAGAACAATTTAGGCCAAAAATGTATGACTTATAAAAGCAAAATACCAAAATGGCAGAGGAAAACTCTGCATAATCAGTAGTTGCTTTTAATGTAAATGGACTAAATTCTCAAGTCAAAATGCAGAGATTGGGAGAACGGATAAAAAAGCACAATCCAATTATATGCTGTTTAAAAGAGACTCACCTTAAATTCATAGACACTGTAGGTTGAAAGTGAAAGGGTGGGGAAAAAAATACCATGCCTATAGTAAACAAATGAGAGCTGGGGCAGTTATACTAATATCAGATATATTAGACTTTAAGCCAAAAACTATTATGAGGGACAAAGAAGGTCAATCTATACTGATACAGGGCTCAATTCAGAAAGAAGACATAACAATGAGAAACATATATGCACTTAATACCAAAGCCCCAAAACATATAAAACAAATATTGATAGATTTCAAAGGAGAAATCGATGGGCCTACATTAATACACCACTTTCAGTAATGGATAGAACATCTAGACAGAAGATCAATAAGGAAATAGAAGACTTGAATGATACTATAAATCAACTAGACCTAACAGCTATATATATGTATAACAACACACTGAACAGAAGAAGAATACATATTCTTTTCTAGTGCACATGGGTCATTAACCAGGAAAGATCATATGTTAGGTTATAAAACAAATCTCAATAAATTTAAAATATTGAAGTCATATACTATATCTTCTATGGCCACGATGGAATGAAGGCAGACACCAATAACAGAGGAAGAACTGAAAATTCACAAATATGTGGAAATTAAACAATGCACTCTAAAACAACAAATGGGCCAGAGAAGAAATAACAAGTGAAATTAGGAAACATCTTGAAGAAAATTAAAATGAAAACATAACATGTACAACTTTACAGGATGCAGCAAAGGCAGCCTATAGGCAATGCATACATTAGAAAAGAAGAAACATCTCAAATCAGAGACCAAACCTCACAACTGGAGGATCTAGAAAAGGAAGAGCAAACTAAACACAAAGTGAGCAATAGGAAGGAAACAAAAAAGTTTAGAGTGCAGATAAATGAAATAGAGAACAAAAATGCAGTAGAAAGAGTCATCAAAACAAAAAGGTGGTTCATTGAAAAATATTAATAAACAAATCTTTAGCTAGACTGACAAAGATAAAGAAAGTGAAGACATAAGTAAATAAAATCAGAAAATAAGGGGGGCACTACTAGCAACCCCACAAAAATAAGAAGGATTAGATAACATAGATGAAATAAACAAATTCCTAAAAACACTCAAACTACACTGACTCAAGAAAAATAGATCTCAGCAGATAAATAACAAGTTTAAATTAGTAATCAAAAAGGTCCCAAAAAAGAAATCCCATTATGGAATGGCTTCACTGGTGCATTTTACCAAAGATTCCACAAAGAATTAGCACTAATCCTACTCAAAATCTTCCAGAAATATTCAAGAGTAAGGAACACTTCAGACTCATTCTATGAGGCCAGCATCACCCTAATACTAAAGCCAGATAAAGATACAAGAAAAGAAAATTATAGACCAATATCCCTTATGAATATAGATGTAAAAATCCTCAATAAAATATTAGCAAACCAAATCCAAAAGTACATCAAAAGAATTATACATCAGATCAAGTAAGATTTATATAAGGGATGCAAGAGGATTTAACGTAAGAAAATCAGTTAACATAATACACCAATTAATAGAACAAAGGAAAAAACACATTGTCATCAAAATTGACACAGAAAAGGGATCTGACAAAAATCCAGCACCCTTTCTTGGTGAAAACATGCAGAAAACTGTGAATAGAAGGAAATTTCCTCAAATATGGGCAAATATGAAAAATTCACACCTAATATCATTATCAATGGTGAAAAACTGAAAGCTTTCCCTCTACCAGACCAATATGCCCACTGTCACCACTGTCATTCAACATTATACTAGAAATTCTAGCCAGAGCAATTAGGCAAAAATAAATAAATAAATAATCCAAATTGTAAAGAAAGAAGTAAAACTTTTGCTATTTGCAGATGACATGATCCTCTATATAGAAAATCCTGAAAAATCCACTACAAAGCTGCTAAAGCTAAATAACAAATTCAGCAAAGTAGCGGGGTACAGAACCAACTTGTACAAATCAGTAGTGTTTCTATACATTAATAGTGAATAATCTGAAGAAAAAAAATCAAGAAAACATACATTTAAAATAGGAACTAAGATATTCAAATATCTAGAAATAAATTTAACAAAGGACATAAAGCCCTTTTACATGGAAAACTACAAGACATTGCTAAAAGAAAGAAAGAAGACCAAATTAAAGGAAAGGACATTCTGTGATCATGGACTAGGAGACTAGATATCATTAAGATATCATCTCTATCCAAAGAAATTTACAGATTCAAACCAATCCCAATCCCAATCAAATTTCCAATAACATTCTTTGCAGAAATGGAAAAGCCAATCATCAAATTTATATGGAAGAGTAAGGGGGCCCTGAATAGCCAAAGCCATCTTGAAAAGAATAAAGCTGGAAAAGTCATACTTCCTGATATTTAAAACTTATTACAAGGCTACAGTAATCAAAATTCCATGGTTCTTACACAAGGATAGATATATAGACCAATGCAACTGAATTTGAGATTTTGGATTAAACCCTCATATCTATGGTCAATTGATATTTGACAAGGGTGCCAAGTCCACTCAATGGGGAAAGAAGATCTCTTCAACAAATTGTTGAAGGGAAAATTGAATGAAGGTGGATCCATACCTCACACCATATACAAAAATTAACTCAAAATAGGCCAAAGAACTAAATACAGGAAGCAAACCTATAAAATTCCTAGAATAAAATATAGGGAAGCATCTTGAGGACCTTGTGTTAATGTTTTCCTTATACTTTACACTAAAAGCATGACCACCAACAACAAAATAATAGATAAATGGGACTTCATCAAAATTAAACACTTTTGATCATCAAAGGACTTCATTATGAAAGTAAAAAGACAACCTACAGAATGGGAGAAAATATTTGGACACTACATACATGATAAGGGTTTAATATACAGAATACATAAATTTAAAAAAAATTAATTCAAGCCAATTAAAACTTGGGCAAAAGACTTGAATAGACATCTCTCCCAAGAAGAGATGGCCAAAAAGTACATAAGAGATGCTTGACATCATAGGCCATTGGAGAAATGTAAATCAAAACCACAATGAGATAGCATTTCACATCCACTAGAATGGTTACTATTAAAATAAAATTTTAAAAAAAGAAAAGAAAAGTACAAGTGTTGGAAAGGATGTTAAGAAATAGGAACACTCATTCATTGCTGGTGACCTGTGGAAAACAGTATGGCTGCTCCTCCAAAAGTTAGGTATAAATTTACCATATGATCCAGAAATTCCACTTCTGGGTATATACTCCCAAAGTATTGAAAGCAGGGACTTGAACAGATATTTGCACACCAATGTTTATACTGGCATTATTCACATTTTCTAAAGGATGGATGTAACCCACTTTCCACCAACAGATGAATGGATAAACAAAATGTGGTATACACACACAATAATATATTTTCCTGCTATAAAAATGAAATAAGTTCTGATACAGACAACAACATGTATGAACCTTGTAGACATCATGTTGTGAGAAATAAGTGAGACACAAATATTGTATGATCTCACTGATGTGAAATAATTAGAATAACTTAATTCATAGTGTCAGAAACTAGAATACAGGTTACCAGATGCTGGGGTGAGGGAAGGGAATGGGGAATTAATGCTTAATTGGTACAGAATTTCTGTTTGATGTGAAATGAATAGTGGTGATCATAGCACAACATTGCAAAGTTATTAACACTACGGAATTGTGTAATTGAATATGGGTTAAAAGGGGAAATTGCAAGTTGAATATATGTTACTAGAATAAAAGTTTAAAAAAAAAACAGAACTGTACAACACAAACAGTGAACCTCAATGTAAACTATGGATGATACTTAATTGTGTGATCACAATAATAAAGTTACATCAATTGTGACAGAGTTATCACACTAATGCAAGTTGTAAATAACAGGGAAAACTGCACGTGTGAGGGCTGGTATATGGGAGCTCTGTATTTTCTACACAACTTTTCTGTGAACACATCACTTTTCCAATAAAAATAAATATATATATTTTTAAAAATAATTGTTCTATGCTCTGGGAAATTAAGTATTAGAAGTAGAGATTAGTTAATTATCAACAATATTTCAGATTCTTCTCCTTTCAGGTACATTATATAATTACATTTCCCCCTTAAAGTTAAGTAGACCAGTTCTTTGGCTCTTGCAATATAAGGAGAAATTTTAGGTCCCTTAAAAGCCAGTTCTCAATTCACTATGTTCTTTTGCTTTTGCCATAGCAACCAGTGACATTTCAAGATAGTGGAGACTCCACAACCCTGAGACTCAGTGAGGATGAAGTGGAACAGAGATCCCTGCCAACTCAAGTTGGACATGCTGTAATAATGTGAAATAAACTTTTGTGGTTTTAAGTTACTGAAAGTTTAGGTCTGTGATACTGTAACATGACTTAGCCTATCCTGACTGATCCATCTAATGAAATTGATGGCCTTGGAATTTATCATCAAATATTTCTTGAGCACAAGAGTGGTGGGAAATTTAAATTACAGAAGGGAAGGCTTTGACCTCTGAAAACACATATCAAAACCAAATGAAGAGTACTTTTACTGCACGAAATGCATAGAGCCATTTAAATTATTACAAGTTGGATATGTAAGTGGTGGCAGGTTGTTGCACTGAGAGTTGGTCAGGTAGATTTTGTGGAAGGTTTGATGGGCAAAAAGAGTTATGAATCTGCATATCCTCTTAACAGAGAGATCAAGGAAAGAGTCACTCAAAGAGAGCCCTTCTAAAATCAGTGTCTTCCCAGCATGCCTGTGTTCTTTCAAGAAGTCATAATTAAATGGAAAGATATCACATCTTCACTGATCAGAAGACTTAATATCGGGAAGCGGGTGTGGCTCAATGGATAGAGCTCCCGTTTACCATACGGGAGGCCCTGGGTTCGCTTCCCGGGGCCTCCTTGTGAGGGCAGGCCGGCCCGCGCGGCGCGGTGGGCTGATGCAGCAAGACCTCACAGCAAGGGGGAGATAAGCAGACACAGAAAAAACACACAGCGAATGGACACAGCAAACACAAGCAGCAAGGGGGGAATAAATAAATAAATAAATCTTTAAAAAAAAAAAAAAGAAGACTTAATATTGTTATGATGACAATATTCCCCAAATTATACACAGATTCAGCTCAATCCCTAACAAAATCCCTGCTGTCATTTTTGCAGAAATTTACAAACTGATCCTAAAATTCATATGGAAATTCAAGGAACCCAGACTAGCCAGAACAATCTTGAAAAAGACCAAATGTGGCACACTGATACTCCTGACTTCCAAACATATGACAAAGTTACAGTAATGAAGACAGGGTGCTTCTAGCATAAGGCTAGACATAGAAATCAATGGAACAGCTTTGAGAGTCCAGAAACAAACCCTCACAATTACAGTCAAATGGTTTTCAACAAGAGTGCCAAGACAAATCTATGGAAAATGAATAGTCATGTCAACAAATAGTGTTGCAACAACTAGAAATTCACATGGAAAAGAATGAATTTGGACTCCTTTCTCACACCATATATAAGAGGTAGCTCAAAATGGATCATAGACCCTAAATATAAGAATTAAATCTACAAAATTCTTGGAAGAAAATATAAGAATAAATCTCTGTGACCTTGAATTAGGCAATGGTTTCTTAGATATGACACACAAAGCACAAATAACCAGGAAAAAAAAGGTAAAGTGGATGTCATCAAAATTTTTTTAAAAATGTGTTTCTATGGAAACCATCGGGAAAGTGAAAGGACAGCCCACAGAATGGGATAAAACATTTGCAAATCATATATCTAATAAAGGATTTGTATCTAGGATATATCAAGACTTGTTACAATTCAATTATAAGAAGACAACTCAACGAAAAAATGGGCAAAGGATCTGAATATACATTTTCCCAAAGATATACAAATGGCCAGCAAGCATGAAAAGCTGATCAACATCATTAGCCATTGGGGAAATATAAATAAAATCCCAATGAGATACTAACTCACACTCACTAGGATGCCAATAATCAAAAAGACAAAAGCATAAGTGTTGGCAAGGATGTGGAGAAAGTGGAATCCTCATACACTGCTGTTATGAATGTAAAATAGTACATCCACTTTGAAAAACAGTTTAGCAGTTCATCAAAAGGTTAAACATGGAGTTACCACATGACCCAACATTTCCACTCCTACTTATGTTGTCAGAAGAAATGAAAAATATATCCACGCAAAAATGTACACGTAAATACAACAAAAAGTCTGACTCCATTCTTTTGTTGTTTGCCAACAGATTTTAAGCCTCACATCCACCCCTCTTTCCCTTTTGCCTCAAATCTGAGTAAGATGATAAGAAGGTCTTGGTATTTCATCATTTCAAGCCAGCTGAAAGTTCAAACCACCTGCAGGAAGACTTACCCTAGTCCAATCTCATAAAAACCCTAAATCAGTCTCCTTTCCCTGCTTTCTCAATCCATGTTAGGATCAGCTTGGGCGGCCTACCTTGCTCCCTCCAGAAAGTTTCAATATGTGAGTAACAAACTTTTTCACACCCTCTTGGTGTGTATGTGGTGATATCGTAACAAAATTTTGAGCAGTAGTCCATCCTGATTTGTGGAGCGGATATAGCAAGGAATGCACATATCCCAATTATTCATAAGAGCTAAAAAATGGTAACAATCCAAATGTCCATCAACTGATGAATGGATAATTAAAATGTGGTATACACATACAATGGAATCTTATTCAGCAATAAAAAGGCATGAAGTACTGATACATGCTACAACAGGAATAAACCTTGAAAATATTATGCCAGGTGGAAGAAGCAGAAACAAAGGATCACTTATTGTATGTTCCCATTTTTATGAAACATCCAGAATAGGCAAGCCTATAGAGATGGAAAGTAGGGAAGCGGGTGTGGCTCAATCGATAGAGCTCCCGTTTACCATATGGGAGGCCCCGGGTTCACTTCCTGGGGCCTCCTTGTGAGGGCAGGCCGGCCCACGCGGCGCGGTGGGCTGATGCAGCAAGACCTCACAGCAAGGGGGAGATAAGCAGACACAGAAAAAACACAGCAAATGGACACAGCAAACCCAAGCAGCAAGGGGGGGATAAATAAATAAATAAATAAATAATCTTTTTTAAAAAAAGAAAGTAAATTAGTGGTTTCCTAAGGCAAAGGGGAGAAATGGGTATGGGGCTTCTTTTAGGGATGAAGAAAATGTTCCTAAGATGAAAGTGCAACTTGTTGAATATACTGAAAAACACTTTAAATGTTTGAATTTTGCAATATGTTAATTTTATATAAACAAAGTTGTTACATAAAAAAGACACATAAAATAAGTAGGATGATGTATTTCTACTCTGGTCTGTATTTCTGCTTCAGTAAGTTTACTTTATCAGAAGTAAATGGATGGTGCCATTCACCCATGGGCATAAACTTCAGCATTATTTTAGAATGTTGTATTATACTTTGAACATCCTTTATCAGAATATTTGCCTTCTTGGAACATTTATCACATTAATATCAGTTACAATTTGGAGCAAAAGATAATCTTCAAGTATAACTTTAGCGTGATTACCTCACTCTTAATATTCTTTTGTTAATAGTTAAGACCAGTTGGATAAATAAGTGTGTGTGTGTGTGTGTGTGTATATGTATACATATATATATATATTTTTTAATTTTGAAATACTTTCAAACCTACAGGACAAATGCCATACAGAGAACTACAACACACTGCTATCCCCCTGATACCCAGATCCACCCATTGTAACATTTTGCCACATTTGACATATTCTATCTATCTACTCATCTATCAATCTATCTATCCATTTTCTGAACACTTGAATGTTGTTTGTATATAGCATTGCTCACTGTGCTCACTTAGTACTGCCATATGCTTTTCCTATGTAACCACTCTAAGTGCAGTTATTAAGTTCAAGAAATTTAACATTGGGGGGCGGATGTGGCTCAAATGGTTGAGCGTCCGTCTGCCATATGGAGGGACCTGGGTTCGATCCCCAGGACCTCCTGGTAAAATAAAAAATATATATATATAGAAGGCACAAGGGCTACCAGGCTCTGTGTGCCGGTGAGCCGCCAGGCCCTGGGAGCCATGCAGCAAGATGATGACGTAACAGGAGAGAGACGCAGGGGAGAGACAAGACAAGATGCTCCAAAAACCAGGAACCGAGGTGGCGCTGGTGGCAGAACACCTCTCTCCTACATCGGAAGTCTCCAGGATCGAATCCTGGTGAAGACTGGAGGAGGAAGATGAGAAGAGACGGTAGGAAACAGACACAGAGAATTGCCCAGCAAATGGACACAAAACAGCAAAACGGGGAAGGGGGTGTTTAAAATGGATAAAGTAAATAAATAAATCTTAAAAAAAAAAAAAAAGAAATTTAACATTGATATAAAGCTCATAATATATATTCCAATTTGTATATGCCTTTTTGAGCCTTTCTCCTACCTCATCAGATTCTATCCAGAATCATGTAATACATTTAATTGTCATTTTCTCTTTAGTTGCTTGCACTCTCTTTTTTGTAAAATTGCGGGAATACATATACCACATAAACGTACCTATCTCAACCACACTCAAATGTACCATACAGTGAGATTAATCATATTCACAATGTTGTGGTACTCTCACCATCTTCCACGAGTTAAACTTTCTTATCTCCCCAAACAGAAACCCTACACTCATTATGCATTAACACCCTATTCCGCATACCCCCCTCCCCAGGCAACCTGTACTCTATTTTCTGTCTCTTTGAGCTTGTGTATTCTCTGATATTTTCTTTGTAGTTACCATGGGTAGTAAATTTAGCATCCTACATTTATAACAAACTTGTGTGCTTTAATACCAACTTAACTTCAATAGTATACACAGTCTATGTTCCTATACTTCTCCATCCCCCTGCCTCTATGTACTTCTTGTCACAAATTACATGTTTATACATTATGAGTTCAAAACCAGCGATTATCATTATATTTTATGCATTTGCCTTTTAGATCGTGTAGGAAGTAAAAAGTGGAGTTACAAACCAAAATAAAATAGTACTGGCATTTATATTTACCCAAGTCATTACCCTTACTGAAGATCATTATTTTTTCAAGTGGCTTTGATTTATTGTCTATTGTCCTTTCCTTTCAACCAACAGAATGCTCTTTAGCACTGCTTATGTGGTTAGTCTAATAATAAAAAATCTCAGCTTTTGTTTATCTGGGAATGTCTTAATCTCTCCCTCGCTTTTGAAAGACAGTTTGGCTGAATATAGAATTTTTGGTTGGCAGTTTTTATTTTTAATTTAAGCACTTTAAATATGTCATCCCACTACCTTCTTGATTCTATGGTTTCTGATAAGAAATTGATATTTAGTCTTTTTGAGGCCACCTTGTATGTGACATGCTGTTTCCCTCTTGCGGCTGTCAGAATTCTCTATCTTTGGCATTTGATAATGTGGTTATTATATGTCATGGTATGGGTATATTTATCCAGTTTGGATTTCATTGGGCATCGTCAATGTGTATATTCAGGTCTTTTGTTAAATTTAGGAAGGTTTTACCCATAATTCCTCTGCCCCTTTCTCTTTTTCTTCTCTTTCTGAGATTCTCACAATGTGTATGTTGGTATGCTTGATAGTATCTCACTGGTTCCTCTATCTGTTCACTTTTCTTCATTCTTTCTTCTTACTGCTCATCAGACTGGATGATTTCAATTACTTTATCTTCAAATTCACTAATTCTTTCTCCTGTCATCTCCAATCTGCTTTTGAACCCCTCTAGGGAATTTCAAATTTTTGTTACTGTAGTCTTGAATTTAATTTGGTTCCTTTACTTAATTTCTATTTCTCTATTAATATTCTCTTTGTGGTCATCTATATTTTTCCTGATTTCCTACAGTTCCTTGTCCATGCTTTCCATTCGATCTTTGAGCATATTTAGGACCTTATTTTCAAAATCTTTGGTATGTCCCAGGTCTGATCCTCCACATTGATGGATTCTAATGCTTTAATCTCCTTTGCCGGGGCTATTGCTCCTATGTGTGTGTGTATGTGTGTGTGAGAGATGCGTGTGTGTGTGTTTTAATATTTTTTGAAACCTAAACATTTTGATATTTTAATGTGCTAATGCTGAAATTTAGACTCTGAGGCATCTGTTCCTTCAGCTTGCATCCAGCTGTTGTTATGACAGAGGTTTTCTTGAATGCCAGGATCTAAAAAAAATAAAATAAAATAATTTTTTTAAAATTTAAAGAAAGGAAAAAAAGGAAAGTGCCTTTCCCAGCCTTTGCAGATTGACCTGCTCTAATGCTCTCCTTAAGAGCTTATCCATATAATAAGGCTAGAAAATACATCCAGGACAAAGCATAGGGGCCTTCTGGATCCTTTCTGTGCATTTGACTTGTCTTGGGTATAGGTGTGTGTCCCTAGGAATTTTCCTATTTACATTGAATATGAATGTCCCTTCTACTCTAGGAAACATTTTCTTCATGGTCCCGAGTGCTGCACTGTGCAACCTATAACCAGCAATCCCTTGCCCCAGGAAGTTGCATCTTGACTGCTCTCCCACAGCATTCTGTAGGAGAGCTCTGTGAGCTGTCTTCTACAAGCAGGGCAAGGTCTGGGACAGTGAGCCTACAACAAGTACCCTGGTTCAGCTCCTCAGCCTGCCATCCAGATAGGTTGGGCCAGACATACATGCTCCCATTATGTGCACAAGGGTTACTCTGCTCCTGCTGTAATTAGTACCAGGGGCCTGCAAAGGAAGCATGTGATGAATCAAAACCAAGTCAGGGGTGGGAGGCGGGGGGGGGCGGGGGAGAGGCAGTGGAGGCATGATGTTTTGATGGTATGTCTGTTAGGTTGTTCTTTGGTTTTGTTTATTGGAAAAAATGTAAGTTAATAAGGTTCTTATTTCTCTGTATTTCATTGTTTCAAATCCCAGTTTTATAAGTTTACAAGCTTACCCAGGAGTGAGCAGTTGCTGGATAAAATCTGAGTTTAACTTTACAGACTCACAAGACACTACCTATATTTAATGAGAGTAGGAAAGATTTCTCAGAAATCAATTACTATCTTCTGAAGTAAATTTAATATTAGAAGCTTGTTTGGCTTGCCTAAGGAAGGAAGGCGTTGGGAGGAAGAAAACAGCTTACAGAGGTTCCCCAACTCTTTGCAAAGCTAGGGACACTGTGCTTCAAAGTTCTCTCCTTCCAAATAAATTCTGCTGTCCCTAAGGTCTCTCTAATTACATGGACACCCACTTTTAAAAGTCCCCTTTATTTGAGAAAGACAGCCTTGAGCCCAGAGGCTTCCATCTGTTTCTTCTCCCTTGCCTTATATTGAGTAGTAAACATAATGAGTCGTGTTTGTCATCCATCCTCACTACAAATCAATCTCCCCCCACCAAAAAAAATGTTCTATATTTGGACTTTTCACTGCCATTTGGAAATATCTAGACTATTATATAATATTTCAATTGAAATTTTATTTCCTCCTTTGGAGGGTAGGGAAAGGGAATAAGGTTTTACTGGGTAAATAAAACACAACAGATAGAAAACAAAATGTTTATCACATTAATTTTATGACATCAGAATAAAAGAAAATCAAATTTATCAGGCCAATTCCAAACACATGAAAGAAGACATGAGCTTCCGATCAAATCCATTTATATGCCTTTATAAAGCACCTATGTAATCACTGGATATATGTACTACTTTTTTGATACTCTTAAAACCTAGTGATTTGATTTCTTCCCTTTTATTAGGGAAGTTGTGAGTTTAAAGAACAATCATGCATAAAATATAGAATGCCCATATACCACCCAATCTCACTTGCATTGGTGTGGAACATTTGTTAAAAGTGATGATAGCACATTTTTTAATTGTACTTTAATTAAAGTCCATGTTTTAACTTAGAGTTCACTGTGTAGTGTAGTTCCAATGATTTTTTAAAACTTTATTTTCAAATTTTAAAGAAGCTTTAGATTACATAAATGTTACATAAAAAAGATAAGAGATTTCTATATGCCCCATCCCCTCCCCCTCCCACACTTTCCCACATTAACAACATCTTTCATTAGTGTGGTACATTTGTTACAGTTGATGAACACATACTGAAACATTGCTACCATGTACTATAGTTTACATTGTAGTTTCCACTCTGCCCCACACAATTTTGTAGGCTATGACAAAATGTATAATGGCCTGTGTCCATCATAGCAATGTCATGCAGGACAATTCCAATGTCCCAAACATGCCCCATGTTACACCTATTCTTCCCTCTCCCTCCCCTCAGAACCTCTGGTGGCCAAACCCTTATGTCAATGATACCAGTTCTTCCATTGCTAAAATAATAATGTCTGTAATAGAATAATAATAAGTCTACTTTAGTCCATTGTTCATTCCCCAATCTTTAGGATTTGGGGATGATGATGCACATTCTGTTTCTAATTGAGACGGGGCTTAGATCCCATGGAGTAAATGGATGGAACTATTTTGTTTGAGGTTGCAGACACTCTGTTCCTTGGGATGGGTATTGTCCATCATCAACCTTTTGTTAGTTGTCCTGAGTGAGTCCAATTAACTGGAGAGTAGGTTTTGCAACTCTGCTGAGATTCAGGGCTCAACTAGCACATGAAGAGACCAAAGATTTCAGTCTCTGGGACATATATTTAACAAGTATAATGCTAAATGTAGGTTCAAATATAAGGGCCAAAAGAGCCATGTGTAGGGAAACTACAAATGATTCTAACTCTGTTATACTGGGGAGCAAAAATTTCAAAGTAAGGCCCACTGACAAGATGCTGAATTCCTGAGCTTGTCTGCCCTGCTTATAGTGTCTAGCTGACTCTAAGTCCTCAGGATCCCCACTGTTTGAGGCACTGTTTACTGTGGCAATCAATGAGATCCTACGAAGACATGCATAAATGTAACCTCTGGAATGACCTCCCAATTCACTTTGAAATCTCTTAGCCATAAAAACTTATTTGTATTTAATATTTCCCCCTTCTGGTCAAGGTCTTTTTCCAGATGCATTGCTAGTTGGTGCTTAGTAATAATCCCTCAGTGCCAGGGAGGCTCATCCCTAGGAGTCATGTCCCATGCCAGGGGGAAGTTACTGTGTTTATATACTGAGTTTGGCTTAGAGAGAGGCCACATTTGAGTAACAAAGAGGCTTTCAGGAGATAACACTTAGGCAATATATAATAATAGGTTAAGTTTTAATTTCACAAGAAAAGGTTCCTAAGTACAATCATCAATATTAAGGGCCTGACATAATGGTCTGTTATCCTTCACTAGGTACTGCCCTTGTACTCGGGGGATTCTTCCATTCTATTAAAGAATGTAGCAGGACTTCCCAAGATGGGAATTCAATATTCTTTTGTTTATTGTGTTCACCTCCACCCACCAAGACAATTCCCATGAACACTTCAACATATTCATATGCCATAGAGGCATGACCCAGGTACACCCCTCCCCACACATCCCCCCATCACTGACACACCAATGATCTTCCCCTGCCACAGCTGTGGCCATTCTGTGATGCAAAACCTCTCCAAAGACTAAGTAAAAAATAGCCAATAAAATTAATATGAAAATATAATAATAATTTTAAAAATACCAAATAAAATACTAAAATAAAAAATAAAAAACTTTGAAAATAATAAAAATATTTTATACATTGTGTCTTTCATCACTATAAGATCTGTTATCTTGTATGTACGATGACAATTTCTTCCATAGCTTCCCCCAGTGTCTTCATTTTTCAAAATTTTATCCTCAAAGAAGCTTTAGGTTACAGAGAAGTCACATAGAAAATATAGGAGATGCCCATATACCCGACACCCTCCCCCTTTTCCACTCTCCCCTATTAATAACATTTTACCCATGGATGGTGCATTTGTTACAATTGATGTACAAATATTGAAGCATTACTACTAACCATGGTCAATGGTTTACATTACAGTTTACATTTTGCACCACTTTTATAGGTTTTGATGAAATTTAAAATGGCCTGTATCTGATATTGCAAGATCATGCAGAACAATTCTAATGCCCTAAAAATGCCCTATGTTCCATCTATTCTGTTCTTCCCTCCCCCTCCCCTCGGAACCTATGGTAACCACTAAGTTTCAATTTCTGAAGAATAAGATTCATAGTTACTTTCAATAATATTGAGGGCTTGACATATTGGTCTTTTTTCTTTTATTAGGCACTGCCTATATTATGGACAGATTCTTGTCCCTCTAATTGAGAACACAGCAGGACTCACCAGGATGGGAGTTTAATATTTTCTTGCTTATTGTGTGGGTTTCTACCCACTGAGTAACACACTATGACAAGATGAACACTTTCATATTCCATAGAGGCATGTCACAGGTGCACCCTATCCCACATATCCCCCCACACCTGACACCCTACACCTGTAACATCCCCCCACCATATTTGCCAAAAGAACATTCCCACCATTGTAGTTTTAACCACAGACCAGCAAATCCCCAAAGTTCACCTGCTCCTTCCTCCAACCCTCCCCCAAATTCCATGGATAATTCAACCCAACCCCCCCACACCCTACTCCTTCTCACATTCCAGCACCATGAACCCAATCACATCATTGCACCATTCTCACACCCATCCACTGCCCAACTACAACTACACCCTTCCACTTTATCAAAGAATTTGCCCATATAGGCATCAGCTTGCCACCCTTCACTCCCTTTCTGTCTCCTGTAAACCTATTTTCCAGATGCTAGCTCTGTGAGTCTGCTCAATTTGCTTAAGTCATATCAGTAAGGTCATGTAATATTTGCCCTTCAATGACTGGCTTATTTCACTTAACATAAGGTCTTCAAGCTTCATCCATGTTATCCCATGTGTTAATACTGCATTCCTTTTTACAGCTGAGTAATATTCCATTGTATGTATATACCAGTTTGCTTATCCATTCATCTTGTTGATGGACATTTGGGCTACTTACAACTTTTAGCAATAGTGAATAATGCTGCTATGAACATTGGTGTGCATATATCTGTTCATGCCCCTGATTTCAATTCTTCCGGGTATATACCCAGCATTGGGATTGCTGGGTCATATGGCAGTTCTATAGTTAGCTTCTTGAGGAACTGCCAAACTCTCCCTCACAATGGCTGCACCATTCTACATTCTCACCAGCAGTGGATAAGTATTCCCTTTCTTCCACATCCTCTCCAACACTTGTAGTCCTCTGTTTTTTAATAGTTGCCAGACTAATACATGTAAGATGATACCTCATTGTATTTTTGATTGTTTATCACGAATAGCTATTGATTTTGAGCATCTTTTCATGTGCTTTTTAGTCTTTTATATTTCTTTTTTGGAGAAGTTTTTTTTTTTATTTATTCCATTACCATGTATACAATCTAACATTTCTCCTTTTAATCTTATTCAGATATATATTTCAGTGCTGCTAATTGCATTCACAATGTTGTGCTGCCATCAACACCATCTATTATCAAAACATTTTCATCATTCCAAATAGAAGTCATGTACATTTTAAGCCTTAACCTCCCAGTACCCATCCACACCCCATCCACTGGTAACCTATATTCTAGATTCTGACTCTATGAGTTTGCTTATTCTAATTGTTTCAAATAAGTGAGATCATACAATATCTGTCCTTTTGTATCTGGCTTATTTCACTTCACATAATGTCTTCAAGGTTCATCCATGTTGTCACATGTATCTAGACTTTATTCCCTTTTACAGCCTAATAATATTCCATTGCATGAATATACCATGTTTTATTTATGTAATAAATGGTTGATGGATACTTGGGTTGCTTCCATTTCTTTGCAATTATGAATAATGCTGACATGAATATTGGTGTGTCAATATCTGTTCAAGTCCCTTCTTTCAATTCTTTTGGTTATATACCTAGTAGTGGGATTGCTGGATCATATGGTAGTTCTATTCTTAGCTTTCTGAGGAACTGCCAAACTGTCTTCCACAGTGGCTACACCATTTTACATTGCTACAGCAGTGGATGAGTGTTCCTATTTCTTCACATCCTCTGAACACATGAGAGCAGCCATTCTTCTGGGTGTGAAATGATATCTCATTGTGGTTTTGATTTGCATTTCCCTGATGAATAATGATGTTGAGAAAAATTTCTTGTGCTTTCTGGCTATTCGTATATCTTCTTTAGAGAGACGTCTATTCAAATTTTTGCCCATTTTTACTCCTTTATTGAATATGTGGTTTACAAATATTTTCTCCCATTGTGTAAGTTG